>CM057224.1:75442506-75615692 GCA_029891385.1 Erythroxylum novogranatense
AACGACATTTATGTAGAGGAGGTTTCTTTCTTTTGAAAACTCGCACATGTGTGTTGTGTGGTTTTCCTTTATACGTCTTTGCTTTTCTGAGACCATATTTTCTATTTTCTTTGTAATACCCAGGCATAGGTATTTTTGAACAGAGTGTACCTAAGTCCTTTAGGCCTCTCTGCATTGCATTCTTTTTACATAATTCTTTTAAGTATAGCCAAGTAAAGTGTACTCTTGGTGCTACACCTATTGTATTTCCTGGATGTTTTTTCTTGAATTCCTCTTCTATTTCTTTGCCATATAATTCTGGTAATTTTCTGAAAAAAATTTCAGATAGCTCAGAATTTATATAAGCTTTTCCTGACATAGACGTCAGCTTTAAGTATTCCTGAAGGAATTGCTGTATATTTTTGATTTCTTTGCAGCTTAATTGTTCTAAGTCTGCATATGCTCTGTCTTGATAAGCTGTTGATCCTTGATATGGTTCTTCTAAAGTAACCATTTTTCTGATTTGTGAAAATACAACTGTATCATCGCAAGATTGACCAACATTTGCTAATCTCCATTGTTGAAATAATCTCTTCATTGTTTCTCCCAAGAGATTTTCAATATAAGTTACTTTGGCTTGATTACTTACCCAACTCATTCTGTCAATGAGATTCGTATTTACTGATTCCCATCTAGTCATGACATCTTCATATTGAGATATATCCGCTGGTAAGACTAGCATTGCTCCAGTTTGTATTTGAGCATGAGGTAACATCCATTTACCAGATGTTTCTATTTTCTTCCCCTTTAAATTTCTCCATTTTTCTCTAATTTCTGGAACATTTATCTTGTATTCTCCTGTAGCAGGGGGATAATCTGGCAATCCCATATTAAAATCTGTAGGTGGACGATATCCTGAATCAACAACTTGAGATGTTGATGTTGATTTTACAGATTCTATGAGAATTTCTTGTAACTTTGGTGCATCAACCAAACTTTCTTTTAATTTTGGATATTCCATTTCTGAAACTTCCGCCATTAAGAGTGTTTCTTGTTCATAATACCATGGAATTTCTTCATCAGAATCAAATGATTCCTTTTGAATAATTATAGTATCATTATTTTCTTTTGAATTTGAAAATTCAAATTCATCTCCCCAACCATCACAGACTGTTGGTTGATCTTCAATTTCTTCAGGCACTGTATATTTCACCCAATATTTTGCATCTCCTAAGTGATCCCATATAATGCCTTTTTCTCTTTCTTTTTGGATAAAATGATCTGGTAAGATCCTATTTATCCTTCTTTCTTCTTCCTTAATTACTCGATGAGTAATTACTAAAGCTCTTTCAATTTGGCTTTCATCTTCATCAAGGTTTTCTTCTTCCTCTTGCTGAACTTGTTTTTTTTTTTTCATATCCTGTAAACCTCATACTAATAGATCCATCAATATTTTCCCAAGTTTGAGACTTACTTGGAATTTTTGATGTTGATTTATTTTTCTGTGGAGGTTTGATTGTCCATCTGTCGCCATTGAAAACTTCAGCTGAATATTTTTCTCCTGTAATTGCTTTAACACCATGAGTTGCCAGGAAATCTAAAAGATTTTCATTCCTGTATCGAAATGATGCTGCACTGGTATTAGTTAATCTTGCAACTACTCCTCTTGAAATTATCAAATTAGCCTCCGATTCGAATCATCCATGCTTCATACCCTTTTGTTTTAATCACGATTTCCATATTTTTATAGAAATCAGTAATTGTCATCATCTGGTTGGGTAAGAAGTAGACTAATTCTGTTCCATTGGACAAATCAATTTCCATTTGACCAAGGATGCCTTTTTGATCTGTACCCCATCTATTGTCTCTGATTACAATTAGGACTTTTGTTCCTGCATCTTTTCGATGTAATGCAAAGACTCTTATCATTATCATACCTAGATGGATATGATCTAATCCTTCTTGTAATAATTCTTGATATGATTCTTTAGTAATCATATTCATTTCTTCTTGATCATTGTTAATGATCAATTTCTTTTCTTCCGAGTAATGTTGAAATACTCGATGTTGTGGTTCTTTCCAATTGCAAGAATAAAGAATTTCTGCTGGAACCATTGATGCTCTTTTCTTATTGGATAGACTTAATTGATAGTCTGGATCCAAATTCATTTCAAGAATTTTATTTCTATTGTTATGGCCAGAAAGACGACTCATAACATTTCTTGTTGCCTGTTGGTATCTTCGATAATCTCGTATCTGATTATCTTGTACGTTATGTAATGACGTACTACCTTCAAAGCTTCTTACTGGTATTAATCCCTTGTCTTTTCTTTCTTTTGAATTTCTTATTGAAATTCTGGAATCTGTACTGTTTCTTCTACTCATTTTTCTTTAAAGCTTTCGCTTTTTCAGTACTGAATATTTCTTTGGGATTTCTAAAATAGTATGATTTCTTTGTAACAGCTGGAGGTGCTGTTTCTCCTTTTTCTGATATTTTTATTCTTTGAATCTCTTGAATTAACGTATTTAGAGATTCTTGAAATTGTGGATTTTCTTTTGAAACTTTTGTGAAAGTTTCTTCTAATCTGGCGAACTTTGTTTCGAGCTTTTCAAGCTTTTGTAGTGTCTTTATATGCAAATATAACAAAATGTTATTTTGCTTTACACTTACTTCTCTAAATTTGGAAACTTGTTCTCCAAGTTTTACTTTCCTGAATCCTTCTGCTGGTTCTCCTAATAAAGTAGTTGCTGATAATGCTTCTTGATATTCAGGATCTTCAGCAGCAGTTATATAGGACATCAAATTTTCTGGTGCAGTTGCTCCAGAAGTTCTTCAACTTTTTGTAATTTCTTTTCCAACTGTTTTGTGAGTTGGATAGTTTCTTGTTCAACTTTCTTTAAGTTGATTAACACTGATATATCTTTCTTTGTAGGTAACTGACTTACCTTTTGTTCAATTTCTTCCAATCTTTCTTCTAAGCTATGGAAATGCTTTAAGGAAACACTACTTAACAAAGTTAATCTGTCAGTGGTGGTATGTAAATATTATGCAAGGTGTTGAGTTGTAAATCACAAACAAAATTCAACTGCTTATTTTCAGAATGATAAATATGTTTAAAACCCTTCTTATAACAAGAAAATTCTATTCCATCTGTGTTTTCTTTCTCATAAGGTGGTTCAACAACCAGATCCAAATATTCCAATATCTTTCTATTCTGATAATATCTTTTGATTGATTGCTCAAAATGATGACTCATGAATTTCTTTTCTTTAAACTAAGTACTTTCCCGTTTTGGATTTCGAACTCAATTTCCCCTTTTCACGCCTCTCCACGGCTTAACACAGGTACTCTACTTTTGTTCTTTCTTAATCCTCATGGCGTAGCTACCTAATTTATCAAAAAGAGATTAATAAGTAGAAACTTTATTCAATCAATAAAAGATTGCATCCATTTTTTGTACAATCTTTGTCTTTTATACAAAGCTTCCATTTGCCATTTACAATCAAGGGCTAAATAACGAGCTTCACCCATAAGTCTGAAACCTTGATTCTTTTGTGCATTAGCCTCATGAAATTGAGGATGCCTAATATTACTACAAGCATTCATAAAAGATTTGTCAAACAACATCGTTCGATATTGTTCTACAACTTTATCTTGATTAGCTTTGACCTTTTCTAGTCTTTCAATCCTGTTTGATGTTTCTTTGATCATAGATTTAAGACTTCGTCTTTTATCAAAATATCCAGGCATGGCTGCTGATTAAACCTTATATAGAATAAACAGAGATTTAATAGAACTTAAATGTTAATGTAAATATTCTAAACATATATCAATCTTACTAATAAGTAGTTGAATATAATGATTTAGTTACTCATACCTTAAACCTTGCTCGATACCAATTTAGTAGCTTCCGCTTAATGATCTTGCTAAACACGAGTTTTTGATTACATGCGGAGTATAGCAGAAAGGTATGAACACTTAGAGAATTTTGAAACTTCTAATCTTTATGCGGAAAGATTTTACAAGGAGAGGATTACTGAGTTGTATGTGACTTCAGTTGTGTCCTCTTAGGTTACAAGGGATGACTTATATAGCCAACAAACCTAAACTATTAGAATTATTGTGGTAGGTGAGATAATTATCCCGGTGCTCATTGGGCCCATATATAATAATTCAATCTCCTTCCAGCAATGATTCTTTTAACTTATGCGGAATTATTTCTTCCACTACCGATAATACATAACATATGTGCGGTTATAAACAAAAGATACAATAATTGAACAAAGCGTTCAATTTATATGGCAGACAAGGAATCTGCCTTTTTCTTTTATGGCAGACAAAGCATCTGCTTTTCTTCTTTTGACCTATTCTTCTTTTGGCCATTTTTGTGAGACGTGTGATTGATGTGAAGGACGATTCCTGTTAACTGGTCTTAATGATCTGGTGCCAGCTGTTCTTTGATATCTCAGATTCCCTTTTTCTTCTTCAGACAAACTTTGATATGTTCGAGATATTCCTTCATCCTTTTGGATCGAATCAATCATTCTTCTTCTTCTTCTTCACTTATCTCTTCTTCTTTTTGGAGTCCTTTTATTGTTTGAGTTAACTCCATTATTTCTTGCTGCAGACGGTGAATTTCTTGTTGATGAAATTCAGCTAATGGACCTACTCTTGGTTCTTTTTCTATGAATATTTCTTCATCAAGGCTGATACCATGATAAATTAAATATTCAAAAGCATCATTAAAGGAATAGAATCCTTTAAATTTTGGTTTGGCTAATTGGCTAGCCTTCTTGAGCAGAGTTGAATAGTAACAATAAATACCTCTGTCCGGACCATTGATCAATGTATAGTAAGAATAACTCTTACCTAAAGGGGGCTGCATGATCTTACTAAAATAGTATTGCAGGGCACAGCAGGCATTTTGCTTTTGCTTACTATTATTCGCCTTCCATATTGCATCGAACAGACATTTCTGGTTTTCGTCTAATGGAAGATTATCCAATGGACGATATGCTTTTGGATCTTTAGGATCCGAAATTGGTAACTGTGTTTTACCATGCTTGATTTCTCCTGTTTGTGGATCTTGTGAAGTTCCAGAGTAAACCATCATGGCCATTGTTCTGTGCCTCGAAGATGACGGCCTAATTACTCCAATATCTAATAGAGCCTTTATATGTTTCTTGAATTGGGCTTCCATTGCAGGTGTGACATGCTTTAGTGGCTTGTCTTGAATAGTTAAGTCTGGATTGATAATATCAATTTTGCGACTATATCTTTTTTTTATTGAATGTTTTGTGGATCTTTTCCGATATATTCAAGATTTTCCATTTCTTTTAGAGATAACTCTATTTCTTTTGAGTATGTAGGAATACTCTTGCCAATGTTATAATATACCATATTTTTAATGGCATAGTATTCATCAGCTTCTAATTCTAATTCTTCAATAGCAGCTGAGGCTATTTTAATTTCTGTACTTGTCATGACTTTTGACAAGTTTTTATAGAATGTAACTGTATTTTCTTCCAATCTGACCCCACCATACTGAGATCTTATGAAGTTACATCCTATGATGACTTGTATACCATCATACTTTGTCATAGGTATACAAAGTGTAAATGGTATTCGATAGGAATTTTCTCCTATAGTCATCTTTCCATCCTTTAGTTTTTCATTGACTTGGAATACTGAGTCGATTCCTGAAATTTCCATTGTATAGCCAAATTTTTCTTTTGCTTCCTTTGGGATAACATCTATTTTGATACAGCACTTAATAGCTCCTGTATCCAAAATAGCTCTTAGTGTGAATTCTTTGACTCCTGGTATCAAATACTGGACATTGAAATTATATAGCTGATTGTTTATACGTCCCTTTGGTTCTGTAAGAGTCAATATTCTTTCTTTTGCAAAAAGTACTATTTCTTCCTTTTCTTCATCCTTTCTTTTGTCAAGTGGGCTTGACATTCTTTCTGTTTCAGATAATGAATCCACTATCTGAATTTGTGGAATATAATATTTTTCAAATATTATTTGTGCGATCATTTCTCCTATATCCACAAAATATTCTTCAGGATTAGAATTGAATAACAAAACATAAATAATACCTCGATAATCAGTATCAATGACTCCCGCGGTAACATCTATGCCTTTCTTTGAGATTGACGACTTTCCTGCTATCCTGCCATAAATATTTGGACTATTTATCTCCATTCTTAATCCTGTGAGATTGACTTTCTTTGGAGACTTGGTATAGTTATACAATCATATCAGATAAATCATATCCAAAGACTCCATTTGTTCTTCCGGTTGGTGTCTTTGCTTGTCTCGCTTTTGATAATTGATATTTGTATAATAATAACAATAATAATAATAATAATAATAATAATAATAATAATAATAATAATAATAATAATAATAATAATAATAATAATAATTATTATTATTATAAGATCTACATAATTATAATAATAAGATCTAGATAATAATAATAATAAGATATAGATAATAATAATAATATTAAAATAAGATAATAATAATAATAATAATAATAATATTTAATAATAATTATTATTATAATAATCATAAGATTTAGATAATAATATATTTAACAAACACTGCATGAAAATTTATTAATAAACGGAAGAAATTTATAAATAATACCTACTCTTATTCTTATTATTATAAAATAACTTATTTATTAATGATATATAATAAAACAAATAAGATAATTTAATAAAATAAAATAATAATAATAATAATAATATCATTTAGATAATAATAGAAATTCATATAATGAATTTATTTAATAATAATAATAATAATAATAATAATAATAATAATAATAATAATAATAATAATAATAATAATAATAATAATAATAATTATTATTATTATTATTATTATTATTATTATTATTATTATTATTATTATTATTATTATTATTATTATTATCAACATGCTCTACAATATTATTTCAAAGAAGATCATGACTCCACCTGTTGGTAAGAATTACTCTTACTATGCATTAGTTAATGGTCCAGATCGTGGAATCTATTGTTACTATTCAACTTTGATGAGAAAGGTAAATCTATTGGCTAAACCACGTTATAAGGGATTTTATGCCTTTAATGATGCTTTAGATTATATCCTTCAAAATGTTGATATTGGTTACAATGAAGAAATCTTTGTTAAAAAAGAACCTCGAGAAGGTCCATTGTCAGAAGTCTACGATCAAGAAATAATCAAAGTTGCAATATAATGAATTTATTTAATAATAATAATAATAATAATAATAATAATAATAATAATAATAATAATAATAATAATAATAATAATATTATTATTATTATTATTATTATTATTATTATTATTATTATTATTATTATTATTATTATTATTAACATAATTGTTTAACGTTTTTATATTTAATCATTTTCTACTTATTTGTTAAGTTCATCATATAAGAATACAGATTGGCTTATTTGTTTATAAATGAATTACGGCTTGGTGGCTTAAAAACTACGCCACCCACAGCAGCATGTAGTGAAGGAACTCTCATGTTCTCCAATTTTTACATTAAATGTGTCGTCGTATCGTGTCTTAGACAGAATAAGACACGATAGACTTTGACAGAGGATCTCCTCTCCAATACATGGACTCTCTCTTTTTCTGTCACTGTACCTGTCATTGATTTCCTTGGACTTCTGGGACAGTATTGACTACAGTTTCTTAAAAACATTGAGAGATAGTTCAGCACCCCAATAGTGAAAATACAAACAGATAATGGGAGGGAATTCATTAACCAAGAATGTACCAACATGTTTAAAGAAATGGGAATTCAACATAAAAAAAAGCAGCCCATATACACCACAACAGAATGGGGTAGTTGAAATCAAGCATAAACATCTACTCCAAATTACTAGAGCCCTACTCTTCAAAGCTAAGTTACCTAAAGGGTATTGGGGAGAAGCTTTGCTTACAGCTACATACCTTATCAACCGAATCCCAACCAAGGTCCTGGGGTGGCTGAGTTCTTTTGAAAGGCTGCATAAAAGAAGACCCAGTTATGAGCATCTAAAAACCTTTGGTTGTTTATGCTTTGACTTAGACAAAACACCAAACAAAACCAAGTTAGATCCTAGGTCAAAAAGATGCATTTTTCTTGGGTACATGCCAGACTACAAGGCCTATAGAGTCCTGGACTTAGACACTAAAGCAGTGTTTGTGTCAAGAGATGTAGTGTTTTATGAAAACAATTTTCCCTATGCAGACCAAAGCCCCACTTCTACACAGGCAACTGACCCCTTATTTTCAAGCATTCTCACCAATGAAAATGCAGACTACCCCACACAAACACCAATTACCACACCAACAACTGAAAACATGTCCCAGCCATCTGATAATACACCACCCGACAGTCCACATGACCAAAACCCCTTACCTATTGCACCCACACAAAGAAGAAGCAGCAGAACCCACTTACCTCCTAAATACCTACAAGATTATGTTCTCCAATCCACAGCTCAGCAATCCACTCATTCCCTTGCTGATTGCAATGTTGCATTGCAAGTCTATTGTCCTATAGGAACAAAAGAAGAAGGATTAAAGTCACTCAACATTAAGCACAGTAGCAATTACAACACCTTTATAAGTAATGTTTCTAGGACTTTTGAGCCACTATCTTATGAGACTGCTAGCAGAGATGAAAGGTGGGTACTTTTTATGAATGAGCAATTGTCTGCATTAGAGAAAAATGGGACTTGGAGATTGACTGTACTACCTAAAGGAAAGAAGGCCATAGCCTCAAAATGGGTGTACAAAGTGAAGAACAATTCGGGTGGAACAGTGGAAAAATTGAAGTCTAGACTTATGGCCAAGGGATTTAGTCAAAGGGAGGGGGCTAACTATTTGGAAGTTTTTTCGCCAGTGGCAAAGATGGTAACAATAAGAATATTCCTAGCCCTGACTACCTGCAAACAATGGCCAATACA
The DNA here is from genome assembly GCA_029891385.1 of Erythroxylum novogranatense. Lineage (NCBI taxonomy): Eukaryota > Viridiplantae > Streptophyta > Magnoliopsida > Malpighiales > Erythroxylaceae > Erythroxylum > Erythroxylum novogranatense. The sequence continues at coordinate 75,451,477 of CM057224.1, forward strand.
CTAATGTGACATTAATGATGCATTTCTACATGGTCACCTAGAGGAGGAGTTATACATGCTACCACCGCAAGGTTACACTAGAGCTAAGGAAGGACATGAATGCAGACTCATTAAATCAATTTACGGTTTAAAACAGGTTGGAAGACAGTGGCACAAAGAACTTTCCTCCAAATTATCTTCAATGCAATTCACAAAATCAGAAGCCGATCATTGTTTATACACTAGGGGTATAGGAAATGCTTTCATAGCAATAGTTATATATATGGATGACATTTTGATAACAGGGAAAAATGAAGACCAAATTGTCTCAGTTAAGAAAACATTACACTCAGAATTCACAATCAAGGATCTTGGGTATGCAAAATTTTTCCTGGGGACTGAGATAGCAAGATCAGAAGAACGCATGATACTTACCCAAGGCAAATATATCCGAGACCTCCTCCAAGAGACCGGACTATTAGACTGCTCACCCTGTGCAACTCCTATAGTTCCTGGAACAAAATTATCCATGGAGATCGGTGAGCAACTCAACAAGCTAGAGGAGTACAGAAGAATAGTAGGAAAATTACAATACTTAGGGTTTACCAGACCTGACATCACGTATGTCACTCAACAACTCAACCAGTTTATGAGTAACCCTCGACTACCACACTGGGAGGCAGCCAAAAGGGTACTAAAATACCTAAAGGGAACTCAGAATCTGGGCATCTTTTATACATCCAAAGAAAACCCTAACCTTGCAGCTTTCTCCGACTCTGACTGGGAAAGTTGTGTCTTTACCCGACGCTCCTTAACCAGGTTCTGCATCTTGCTCAAAAAATCACCGATCTCCTGGAAAACAAAGAAACAATCGACGGTGAGTCGCTCTTCAGCTGAATCGGAGTATAGAAGCCTAGCTTCGACCACATGCGAATTAAAATGGATCACCCAAATCTTACATACTTTTCAGCTTCAGCTTCAAAAACCCATACCTCTGTACTGTGACAACCAAGCGGTGATTTACATTTGCCAAAACCCAGTCTTCCACGAGCGCATGAAGCACCTTGAGATCGATCTTCATTTAGTTCGAGATTGCGTCACCGTTGGGTTCCTGAAGCTCCGACACGTGAACACCACTAACCAACTTGCAGATTTATTCACAAAGCCTCTGACAACCCGAAGCTTCTCGACTCTCCTTTGCAAGCTCGGTGTTGTCAGTCTTCACCCCCAACTTTGGCTTGACCGGGCCATTTTAAAGAGTCCGAATTAATATACCACCATGGGCTTTGTCTTATACATTCACGGGCCCAATTTTATTTCTTGACTTTTACCTGCTTTCGTCCTCTTTCTTCAGTCTATCTCTGTACATATGTTTTGCATTTGTCTTGTACAGACTACAGCCAACAATTCGTTAGCCTACAACCAACAATTCGTTAGTGACAGGTCTTAGCAGGACACTCCACTAATAGCAGTAGGGTAGCTTCTGTATATATTTTACACAATAGTTCAATACAAGCATGAAAAGAAATACTTTCTCTTCATCTCTGCCAAGTTATCTTTCGATTGTTTGATAGGTGACCTGCGACATCAAACCAGATCACAGAGTCACCCAAATTTCCAAACCATGCTCCAAGTGCCTACAATGTCTGAACAACACGGCCATCTTCACAAGGCTAGTGGATCCTTGATTCCGGGGCAACTCATCATGTCACAAATGACTTGAACAATCTATCCATTTACTCATCATATAGAGGGGACAGTAATTTGCAAGTTGGAGATGGATACAAAGTTCCAATTGAAAATACCGGTAGTTTCGATCTTATCACTAAATCCAAGCCAATTATCTTTGACAAAATTTTACACATGCCTAAAATTAACAAGAATCTTATTTCTGTTAAGCGGTTGTGCACATGAAATAACATTTCCATTGAATTTTTTCCCAATTACTTTCAGGAGAAGGATCTGCAGACATAGGCAGTGCTCCTTACAAGTTTATGCCACAATGACCTCCATAACCTATGTCTCACCAACTCATTCCAATTGTGGCATCACCCGCTCCTAAAGCACTGTCTGTGCCTCCTGAAAATTCATCTCCACCAAACCAACAGTACAATTCTTCATCTCCAGCGGTCACTTCTGATCATATGTCACCACCACTGTCACCACCATCACAACCACCACCACCACCATAAGACCAACTAACCAATACTCATCCTATGGTCACTCGATCCAAAAACAACATCCATAAACCCAAAACCTTCATTGTTACCCAACACCCTATACCATTACCCAAGCCTTGAAAATACCACAATGACACACTTCCGCTTTTTCAGAATATGATGCTTTTGATACGCAATGGCATATGGACACTTGTACCTACTACAGAAGCTCAGAATGTGATTGGCTATATGTAGATTTTTCTCACAAAAAGGAATCTGGATGGATCAGTGGCTTAATATAAGCCCCAACTTGTAGCAAAAGGATACTGTCACTGCCTGGGGATCGACTATAAAGAAACTTTCTCCCCTATAACGAAACACAAAATGATCAAAACCAATTTATCTCTGGCCTTGGCAAATTCTTGGGCCTTACATCAAATGGATGTCAATAACGGATTCCTATAAGGTCTTAGTGAAACTGTATATATGCAACAACCACCGGGTTTTGTCAATCAAGTGCATGCAAATTATGTTTGCAAACCAAACTAAGCCATATACGGACTCAAACAAGCTCCACGAGTCTAGTACCAAGAACTCCGCTCATTCCTACTTTGGTATGGTTTTATTAGTAGCACTTGTGATTCTTCTCTTTTTGTATACAAATGTAGTAGTGTGATCATGGACTTTTTGGTATACGTAGATAATTTATTACTAATTGGCAACTCAACAACGAAGCTTCAAAGATTCATTGCAGATATCTCCAGTAAATTTATACTAAAAAACATCGGGACTCCATATTTTCTCAGCATTGAACTCATGGCAAATGTTGATGGTCTATTCCTACGCTACATTCAATATCTACTCATCAAATTCAAAACGCAAATTGTAATATGTGCACCACCCCTATTTGAACATCGGGCACACTGAAACTTGATGATGGTTTTGTTAGAAAACCAAAACCGATAATAACAATACGTGATAAGGAACACAGATACTTGTTGAAGACATGATCAACAAATTATGAAAACTCTACTCAAGCATTCGGTGATGGCCAAGACCTCCACAACAGACCCACTCTCTTTAAACAAATACAGTTATCAATTGGACAAACTATAGAGAGACTATACTTATGTATATATAGGGAGTGTTGTGGGGACCTAGCCACAGATATTAACCCAAGGCCTGCCTATCGTGGGCCTTAGGGTTAGACCTACACCATTAATCACACTAACAATATAAAGTGCTTAAGTCCAATAGGAATCACAATAATAGTGGATCATACGCATCTCAATAGGGATCATGTCATTAGCCTGTTTTTAATAAAAACAAAAGTACAATTGATTGTAGCCCATAAAATATATTCTAACAGGTTTAACCACAACAGATGTGTCTCTTTATTGAAGCATCTTAGGAGCTCTACAATATGTAATCTTTACCAGACTAGATCTCAGCTTTGTGGTCAATAAACTGTCATAGTATATACATAAACCGACTGAACTTCACTTTCAACAGTTAAAACGAACTCTTCAATATCTCAAACATACACATGACTATGGTCTTCAACTCCATCGACTGAAACATTTTCAACTTCAAGCATTCAATGATGCTGATTGGGGAGGAGGTGCTGACACCAAAACATCTACGCCTGCATATATTATTTATTTTAGTGACAATCCTGTTTCATGGAGCTCGAAACGACAACGTACAGTAGCTCTGTCAGCTATAGAAGCAGAATATCGAGTAGTTACTAACACTGTTGCAGAAGTAATGTGACTTGGCAATCTACTACGGGAACTATATGTTCAATCACAGGATGAGCCAAAGATTTATTGTGACAACTTGGGAGTTACATATGTGTGCTCCACTCTGGCTTTCACTACAAGAAAACAACCCCTTTTGTGACGTTTTAAAAACGTCACAAAAGGTCCTAAAACGTCACAAAATATCATTTGTGACGTTTTAAAAAACGTCACAAAAAACATCGCGAAATGTAGTGTAAGCAAAAGGTTTCTACGACGTTTTATGAAAAACGTCCCGAAAAGTTCGGACATTTCGCGACGTTTATTAAAACGTCACAAAAAGTTTGGACAATTCGCGATGTTTTTAAAAAACGTCACGGATTGTCTAACATTTTGTGACGTTTTTAAAATGTCGTAGAATGTGAATGTCTTCCGCGACGTTTTTTTAAACGTCGCAAAATGTCTTTTGTGACGTTTTTAAAAACATCACGGAATATCTTCTACGACGTCTTTCGAGTTATTTTCTTTTAATTGTTAATTTTATTTTTAAAAATAATTTAAATTTAATAATTTTTCAATTTTAATAATTTTTAAATAACAAACTTTTTAAATCTTATTTGTTTAATAACTATTCAATATTATTTATAAATTTTATTTAATAATTTTATTTAATTTTAATGTATCATTAATTTTAATAATTATTAATATATTATTTAATTACAATTCACAAATATGCTAAGAATATGAAATTTCATTCTCGATTCACTTAATTAGATGTTTGTCTTCCTTTCATCATGTCATTGAATTTCGTTAATGGGCTTTAGCTAAGCAAACCCCATTATTGGAATAAATGGGAAGATGATATGAAGAGCAATTAAGGTAAAACCCAAAATCGCCATAATGTAAAAACCAGTAACTATCTTATCGTGCAGAGTAAAAATTACAACCATGAGAAACACAACTGAAAGAGAGGAGAGTGTTAAAGCAAAATGTAACAGAACCTAAGCTTTCACAACCCCCTTCCCCTTCTTTCCTACTTTGCTCTCCTTTATTTCCTTGCAATAAAAATGCCCAAATCACCATTTCAAGCTTTCGCTACTACTCTTTGCCTGCAACAATAAAAGTCAGATATAACCTTCAGTCTAGTTTCAACAATTCCAAATGTTAACAAGTTTTCAACAAATCCAAGTGTAAGTGAAAGATTCAACAAATATAAACCTTTAAAGTAAAACATCAAATTCATGCTACACAATATTATGGAAGCTCAATTTCTGATGGAATCCCTATTCTTCTAACCAGTTATGAGGAATAAAATTGTAACATTTATGCAAGAATTTCAGTTCTTAAATGTCAAAAGAGTTTGCAGCATCAACACCAATCTAGTTCCATGCAAAGTTTTTGAGAACTTGCACACTTTTACGCTTTGATAGCAAGTCTTGTTTTTAGCTCCTCATCCACATCATCTATGATCATGAGATCACTTGTAATACACTCTGTAAAAGTTTAATAAATACTCACTTAGATCCATGTATAATAAGAGCAAGATCCTTGGTCATCTTGCTAGACTTTGCTACTCCAATACAAGCTGCTTCTAGTTTCTCAGTGAAATCCAATAGTCTAGCATCGTCATCCAACTTAGCCCTGCCAATGAAAATGCAACATTATCATTCTATCCAACTCCCAAAGTGCAAAAAGTATTTGAAATTTGGAAGATCATACGTACATACTAACAGAAGAACAATTACCTATGTGCAAGTCCACGAGACCAAGCAAAGATAGAAGCTATGCTGTTAGTGCTGGTCTCACCACCTTTCTGATGGACCCTATAATGTCGAGTGACTGTACCATGAGCTGCTTCAACTTCTATAGTCTTTCCATCCGGGCACACTTAAAAGCATACCAGACTTGATGAGGGATGAGAGACCAAATAATGATCATCCAAATGCCTAGAGAAAAGTTCAGACATGTTTGCAACTTGATGCACATATGTAAAAAGGTCGACTGTCTGATTCTCATGGGGAAAAAAATAAAAAAATTTTTCTAGACATCCATGTGCAAAAATGGGCAGCTTAGTTCTTCCCAAAACTATACCTTTTGGATCTGTTCGCACACTTCATCCTAATGGTGGCCCATCACTAGCATCTGAACACTTAGTACTGCCTCTGCTGTCATAGACTCTTCTGCATCGATTAAGACAAAGTCAGTAATTCTAAAGCAACAGAAATCTAAGATCCTAAGAAAAAGTTCCTAAAACTCATCACATTCACCGGTGAACCTTCTTTGTTCTGCCACAAATGGTGATTCTATGATGTAAATCTATTGAATTGGGGTCTAAAGCTGATTGAGATATCTCTAGCCTTTCTGATCTCACAATCTCTAAATCCTCACAAAGTAAAATTGGCTAAATTGTCTCCTCAGTATGTGTATCACTTAAGAATAAGACTATGAATACCATTTATGAGAACGAAGCAATATTATATAATGAGATATCCTCGGTTAATCAATCATAGCGTAAACTAGAAATTTACTGATTAGATATTAACATGAAGAGAAATCAACCATGGTGGACCCGGAAAAAGAGGAGATACAACGCCCTAATTTATTTTTATGCTTTGATATTCTTATTTAGCCAAGTCGAAAGCTTGAAGATAACAGTACTAAACTTAAAACCAGCTACTAACTCAAAACTCGACAACAGGCATTGAAAAACAATTGAAAATGCTAACATATAATTGAACCATAACAAGCAGTCGATGATTTCAATTTCTGATAGCTGAATACGTTTCCCTCTGTTATTCCTTCCTTCCAGTAGCCTGTGTATCATCCCTTCCAATCCTTCCATTCCTCACCCAATTCCATTCCAATAGCCTTTGTATAATAACCTTTTTTGCATCATCACTTCAGTTCTATTTGCTCCATTTATTGTTTACAGTATATGAGAAATGTCAAAGTTTTGCATCAGTGTAAGAGAAACTAGTACTGAACTAAAAGAAATGTTAGGAATGTAGGCTATCCAGAACGCTAGGCTATGGAACAAGTTAAATCATGCTTCATTTAATAATAGAAGCATAACCATTCACCTGATAAGTTTCTGCAAAGAAATGACTCGCCCTCCTTGTTCTGCAGTGTCATAAGAAGAAGAGATTGGGTTTGTCATTCGAAGAACGCTCAACGTCACATATTGGACAATCAAGTGGATGATTCATGAGCAGAAACTCCATCACACCTTCGCGTGCCTTCTTTGCGATGGGTGTATCAGTTTTAATCTTCATTCCTAAAAAAAACGAAAATCCTCAAGTAAATAAGCAAACCGAATCAAACCCAAAAGGTAAATTATACATAGTGTGAGTTACCAAAGAAACCTCAACCAGAAAATCGACAAAAAAAAAAAACGAAGACGACATTGAAGCAAATCAGCGTATTCTCTACATCTTACATCGCTCGTCAATTGGAATGAGCGAGTAGGCATGGCACAAGAAACCACGGGCTTAGGAGACTTCTCGACTTCGATGAGGCACATATCGCAGTTGTCGGCGATGGAAAGGCGACTATAGTAGCAGAATCGAGGAATGTCGACGCCAGGGACCTCGCATGCTTGGAAGACGGTGAAGCCCTTGTGAATTTTGACAGGATACCCACCCACAAAAACCTCGATCGCATCATCAAGGTTGGGGAAGTGGACACGTGCGCCAGCCACTGGGGTTATGGGGGGAAGATCTGGGGTGGGCTCGGGTGCTGCAACGGCAGCAGCAGCTTCTGGTGACTGACGGTGAGAGTTGGAGAAAATGGAGTGGAGGAAGAGACGATTCATAGGGATTCCTCGACGCCAATAACCCTAACCCATTTTCTATAGATCTCTCTGATATTTCTATTTGCAGCTTTGAGGAGTAATTAAATACCGATTTGATAACTTTATTCAGCCTTCTGCGACGTTTTATCCGGCAAAACGTCTCAATTTTTATTTTGCAATGTTTTAGCAATAAAACGTTGCAAAAAGTATGACAAATTTGTGACGTTTTTAAAACGTCGTAAAAAGTTTAAATAATTCGTGACGTTTATTTTTTTAAATGTCACGAATTCTATTGATTTGTTGTAGTGTTTCTAGTCCCGAATGAAACACCTTGCCTTGAACTATCAGTTTGTCAGAGAACAAGTGCAGCAGAAAAATCTAACACTCTCTCACATATCGACACTTGATCAAACTACAGATGCCTTGACCAAACTGTTGTCTTGGCATGAGTTCGAGCTTTTTCGGAACAAGATGAATGTCACGTCCTGAGACTTTATCGACACTTGAGCTTTTTCGGAACAAGATGAGCTTTTTCGTAATACAGATATGAATTTGATCACAACTCAGTATCCTTTAGTTCTGTACTGACTACTGCATATATCAGACAAAGTTTTGCATCTTTCCGACTTGAGATCTTTTATATCATGCTCACTGTCTCACTTTTGCAGTGGTACATTCACATTGTTACCTTAGATAACATTTGGACGTGTGCCATTTGACACCCTGATCTTGTGGTGGAGGCACTGTCTACAACCGGATCATCTCAATCAACAAAACCATCGGCTTCATCGTCGGTATCTTCCAGCGAACAAGCTCGATCACAAGCCACAGGTTCATAGTCTTTGAGTCCTTACGGTGAAATGAGAAAAAATAAACAAGTTTCGATACCAAAATATTGTACAAAGAAGTCTAGTTATATTTTATTGTTTTTGAACTTGCTTCCTGATTCAATAGAAACACTGTTTTTAATGCAGGGTCATCCAATAGAATCTCTGGGCCTTCCGCAGCTTCTAGTCCAAGTCCAAATGCTATCCGTTGGGATCGACAAACTATACATTTCTATCATGCAATATACTCTAGTAACATCACAATATGTTTTATTCAGACTTTGATTTTGAGTCCGTAAAATCTTCAGAAACGTGATCGAAGATGTAAACTTACCTGTATTTTCTCTTTTACATTCTTTCTAATAGCATTTGAAGCTCATTTATCATGCCCCTTGGACTGCTGGTTATCATCAAAGTGTGTGGGTTAAGATCGGGAGGAATGTTAATCCGCGTGTTGACCAGTACTGCCCGTTCTTCAGAACCTTGGTTTCTGCTGTTCAGAGGTGGTGGTTAAGATCGACATATTCAGAGAGGACAGTACTATGGAGAATGATAAAAGATATTTGTTAAATTGTAATTTTTGTGCTAATTTTGGATACAAATTTTTTAATGTGTTGAAATTATTATTCAAAATTAATGAATTTGTTTTTAATTGTTCTCAGATAATTTTCAACACATGAAAGATAAAATTGAATCAAAAAGATGCAATCAAAATAAAGATAGTTTGAATTCTCAGCTAGCAGAAAAATCATCTAACAATTAGGATTACCATCTTTACGTTAGTAGGATTTGACGTTTAATTTTGTTAATCTAAAAAACAATTAGGATTATCATCTTTACGTTAGAATTTGGAAATTCTAAGAAGATGCTTAACTTAATTAAGCGCATGCCATACATGAGTTGTCTTGTTCAGTGATTTCTTAGTTCTTAAAACTATTAATCAATTAAACTTAATATTGTATCTAAGTTATTGATTAATAAAATGTTTAGAATACATATTTCTATTTATTTATTTTAAGAGAAAACATCACCCAATAAATATTTGTTAATGGATTGAGTTTTATATCAAGGATCCATATTAGTTTGATAACGTAGGTGACTCAAACTAATTTTTGTTTATTGAATTTTAGATTTGATTATTTTATTATTTTTGATTTTTGATTTTTATTTTTTTAAATTTACGTGAATTAAACTTCGCCCCAATTTGTTTTAATTTTAAATCGTAAGAATTTCATCGTTAAAATTTCGCGAGGGAACGATCTCAACTCTTCACTAACTACATTTTTTATTACTAGAGATGTTATTAATTTGATTGCAGGCGATAATAGTACCAATACTATCTTTAGATTTTGCTGAGATACAATGGTTCTTAATTGATCAAATCTCGACTTAAAAAAGCTCTCAACAACTTTCTTGCAGTTGTTCTTTTGTTTCCATTAATGGGTACTGAAGTTGTCACTAGATCTAAGGGACATTTGAACATGTTCAGGTTATGTTGTTTACCTGCTACTCTGATGCCTAAATATCATGTGTTTTAATAGCTACCTAAGGCAAGTTTGTCTTGTGGGCATGTAGCCTTATACGATGGAACCTTTTCTTCAAGTATTATGGTCTTATTCTCTTCTTGGTTGAACTTAAGTAAGCATGTTTTCTTGATGAACAAATTTAAGTTACTAGGTTGGGTAGGGTCAGAGTAGATTAGATTTAGATTCATAATAGAATAAGTTTATCAGATTTTTTTAATTCATCAGGGTCATAAAAGTTTTATATTTAATTTGAATATAATCAAATTTAAATTCTTATTTTGATGTCATTTATAATTATCATGATTAATATTTATTTAAATTACTTTACACATCTTAAATCATTAGTTAGGGTTAAAATAATTGGATTTAAACCATTATATTTTATCGTTATTTTAAATATAAATTAGATTTATATAATTTTAAATATTATAAAATTTAAAAATAAAGTAAATTACAAAAAGTCTCTTATTTTTAAGCTAACTATGTGTATGAATAAATAGTGACTCAACTGATGCAATACATTTTTTTTAATATTTATTAATTCAATTTTCGAGTCTTTTTTTGTTTAGTTACTTAAATGATAGTAAATTAAAAGTGAAATATGGTGAATTAGTTGAAAAATGAAAGAATAATAGAGCTAGAAAATGACAAGACACGCCCTTCTTTCATAGATTGACTTGACCCGTGAACTTGACCATATTTTACTGTTTAATTTATCCTGAGCACCTTCTTATGTCATACTTCCATTAATCAATCGTAAAGACACACTGTGTAATTTACACTGAGCACCTTCTGATGAAGCGTGGATTGTAGGAGATGAGTTGTGGGAGAGAAAAGAAAAGAACAGAGAGAGAGAGACGTTTTGGTTTAAATTCATCATATTTCGTTCATGTTATTGAGCTATTTATAACATTTAGCTCTTGCTTGTTATAAGAGGATTACACGCGTCAATCATTGACATTTTACTCAACAAATTCTTTCAGCAAAACAGATTTTGTCCTTTTCCTACAACTCCTTCTATCTTTTTGTCCCAGCTCACGGTTTGTTGGAGATTCCCCTTGTGTGTATGCATCGTTACTTCCTCCGTTGAAAATAACCTTGTCCTCAAGGTTGAAGTCAGGATAGTCTTTTTGAAATTTCTGTAGAGGCTCCCACGTTGCATCTTTTTGTGATTGAGAATCCCACTGGATTAGAACTTGTGGTTGAAGGCGTCCATTGCTTAGGACATACCGTGAGTGTAGGAGCTTCTTTGGCTTAAGCACGAGGTAACCTTCGTTAAAGGATTTTGGCAAGGGAAGCGCTTGCTCCATAGGTGGTGATGCTGTCGCCTGCAACCAAATATAAAAGAAATCACTTCCGTTAAAACAAATTAATGTAGTAACGGTAAGCGGATATCGTTCTCACGAGGAATCTTTAACAGTAAAAGTTAGCTAGTTCAAACGGGACAAATAACAAAAGTAAAGAGGGGGGTTTTGTCACGACAATATTAGAGAAATCACAAGTCAAAAGCAATAATTAAATCTAAAAAATCACTGAGAAAATACCTTGGTTTCGGTTACCGATGTTACTATGCTATTACGGATCCTCGACATAAAATTGCAATTGTTAACAAACATTCATTGGGGGAAATTTCTCTTAAGGGTAATGACTAGAAATATGTATTATAGCAATCTTATTAAACAATAACCTAGATACGATCATAGGTAAAATTGAATAATAGCATTACGAATCAAGAACCAATGACAAGTGATAAACATGTACGACATGTAATCAATCAAGCGAATATCTTCTTAGAATTTTCCGACTCTAACGTAGAGGGGTTAATCCCAATTGCTACTTATGATTACCGAAACTGAACGTCATATTTCGTTAACCTAACGGTTGAATCAATTAATCTCTAGTAGCGCTCCTAGAAATCAACAAATCCAATTAAAAAGAATAGATCGGAAGATATACAATGTTTATTAACAACATAAAAAGTATCCAGACAATCTCACCATAATAACATGTAACATGGATCCCTAAACCAAGATAAGAGAATTAGTTAATCATACTTGAATTGAAATCAAAGAAAATAACAAAAGGAATTGTCTCCATAACTAGCCTTTTAATGAAAGTAACGATAATCCTAAGTGAAAATATGCAGAATGTAAAGAATAATAAACCCAGAAAAGTGCAGCAAAGAAACCTAGCCTAAACCTACCCTAAAACCTACAACTCCTTCCATCTCCCCTAATACATATATATATATATATATATATATATATATATATATGCGGCAACCACTCCTCCTAATTGATGTGAATCTCTTAATTATCTTGATTTGATTTCGTCCCAATTAGATAATCTTCTAATTTAGGTGGGAAACTTCTTGGAAAGGAATCCAAAAGATCTTGGGCGATTGTGTTCTAATTGGAAACCAATTCTGGAAAATCTGCAGATTTAAAATTCTGTCCTTAGGCGTGCCCACGCCCAATCTTTGAATTTCGTTCAGATTGGGGATTTTCGAATTTCTTTCTTTCTTTTGCGCCTTTTTGGTCCTTTTTTTTCCTTAGAGTGTTGAAAACCATATGTAAACAATTATAGAACAATTCCATTAAATTCGGATAATAATTTCAACACCTTAACACTAATTACGCCAAAAATATATGCAATTAAATTGACTTATCAAATTCCCCCACACCGAACCTTTGCTCGCCCTCGAGCAAACATATCAAACCATTACACTTAACCAATTCGTCCTTCAAAGATCAAGTGCACACAATCCATCAACTTAGGTTAGTAAGATTCAATTTGCAACACATATCATAATTGCCTTTCACCAATGCAAATAAACAAAGTCAAAATCAAGCATCTTTGTTCAAAAGCAAACATGAAATCAAAGTGAATTCTTCTCACAGATTTCGCTCTTATACTCAAGTGTTTGCGGGTAAGGTGTTTCGCTCACATCTCACTCTATCATGTTGCACTACTACAGGCTTGCAATTTCACCAATTCTCATTTATTCAAATCACATGGCCTAATAGATCATGAGGACTTTATCAAGGGTTGTAATGGGGCTAGGTTCACAGGTGAGGTAAAAAGATGACAAAGGTTTCGTCACAAGCTTTCACAAAGCATCAAGTAAAAGGAACACATAATTTCAGATTCTGAGCTAAACATATGACATAAAAGACAACTCATACTCTTTTTCTTCCTCTGAATTTTTTTTCTTTCTTTCTGTTTTTTTTCTTTTTTCTTTTTGATTTTTTCTTTTTTTTTTCTTTCCATTTTTCCTTTTCTTCTTTTTTTCCTTTTCTTTTTTCTTTTTTTTGAATAACGCTAAAAGCAAGGGAAACAATAAACACATGAGTAGAAGCTCCTATAAAAGTATCTCAGAACACAATGTAACATAAAAGTCCCAATTTATCTAATGCTTCGTTCAACTTGTGATAAGGGAAAAGGCTAATGGGATCTTTGGGTTTTAATGCGAGGTGATTAATTGAAAAACAAGGATAAGGCTCAAAAGTGTTTACAAAGGGCAATTGAATATGTGGGTCAATTTTTAGGCTAATGGTGTAAATAAAAAAAGGCCATAATCACTTCTATAACCCATGTGATCAAACAAATTCAAACTGGTTCCATGCAAGTTATGAAGACAACATAAATAGAGGAGCATCACACAATTCAAAGAAATAATATGACATAAAGATGATGTCATTTAGGCTCAAATTTCGCTCACAGGTTGATGTTAAGAATTCACATTTATTTCATTCTTTACCTCATCACTTAAATGTCAAAATTTTGACCAAGTGTATAAGATCAGCTATTGCAATTAATCAACATGTTCCATCTTAAAACTTACTTTGCCCAATTTAATTTCATGCATGTCCTCAATCTCATCCAAACTAATATGACCAAGTGTTATGGCTCAACATGCAACTCCAAACAAAAATCACCAAAATAGCCGCAACAATCCAAAAATATTCACACAAAAGCTAAAATTTTGCCACATCAAAAGTCTAAAGTTCCTCCCCCACAACATTGTCCCCAATGTTAAAGAAGCATAAAAATTAAAAGAAAAGAGTTAAAGAAAGCTTCTCTCATGCGAAGTGCCCAATCAAGGAGCCGCAAATTTGTAGTGGAGAAAAGTCAGCCGTAAGTTAGATGGACGTGGCAAATCTTCGGAAGCCACTCTTCTTCCCGGGCATTGTGCCAATTTTGTGGGAGACAACCTGCAAAAGAAGATATTAACGCAACACCCAAAGTCACAAAAGAGGGTAGCTAGGTGAATGAGCAATGACAGATGGGAGATGCGTGAATTTGTAGTGATTCAGTGAAATTAATTGACTAAGATGAGTTGGTGGAGAGAATCGACAGCTGGAGATTAAAGATGAGAGAAGGGATTTGGGGAAAACAAAGAGGGAACTAAAGAGGGAAAAGAGGGGAGGTGGTAACTTACAGAATTTTTTTTTTCGTTTTTTTAAGACAAGATGGAAATTAAAATTGCAGAATAAAAAATATTAAATTAAATTCCTAACTAAACTTAATTAAACAAAAAATAAAAATAAAAGAAATTTTCTAAAAACATAAAAGAAAAGGATACGAATGGGGTGCCTCCCATTAAGCGCTTATCGAAGGTCATAAGCTGGACCCTTGGCATCTGTACATCATCCATTATCGAATGGATGCTTGAGTCCAACAGGAAACATGTTCAAACTCCGTGATGGGCCTGGAACAACTTCCTTTGAATGCTGCTCCTTGTCAGCACGATGCTCCATGACTTCGATAAGTGGAATTTCATCGCTTCACCATCATATTCTAATGTCCACTGCCTTTCGGCATCGCCTTCTCACACCAGGATGATCTCTGTAAAAGTAATGCCAATGGTTGTGGAGACTCAACATCCTGCTGGCCACCTTCAGTCTTCAGTTCGCTCACGCACGGCTCTCCTAAAAATTGCACTCCCTGCGGCTCTTCTTGTTCTTCTTCTTCTTGTACCTATAAATAACTAGGAAAAGGAAACAAAATTTGGTTAGCGATAACATGAATTGCATCACTTAACATAGGAGGTTGCACTTCCTCCATCTTTTCTCGAACTATAATCTCTTCTTCTTCTAACTCTGCTGGAAAATTTTCAAAACGTTGTGTCTCCATTCGATTAACGGTAGCTGCAATTTGGTTTAGCTGGTTCTCAAAATTCTTATATTGATTTTCCAGATTCCGAATACTTGCTTCCGTAGTCCGCTGAAATGTCAAAGTATTCGTGATTAGAGTTTGTAACATATCTTCCAAAGAAGACTTACCTTCGACAGTTGACGTCATATTTGGATTTTGTCGTGGCACGCATGGTTGTCTAAACTGTTGGGACTGAAGAGTCCTCGTCTCCAAAATCATTATGATCTCCTCCAAAGACATATCATTAGCTTGTGGTGGCGATGGTGGAGGTGGAGGCTCGAAGTAAGACTGCTCTTCATAGTAATTCGGTGGAGAAGTGTATCCGTACTTTGTATTATGCAAACAGGAACGTGTACAAGAAGAACAACCCAGAAATAAGCAAACTTCACATACCTTAGCTTGTTGGTCACCTCTAGGTACTTGCGCGACTAAGGGTGTGAAATCTGCCACTTGACGGTCAAACCTGGAAGACGGAAACTCATTATCATAATAAGAATAATATGGATAATCTGAATTAAAAGCGTACTGATAGTGAGCCATGCCGCTAAAAGATAGAAAAATAAAAAATAGCTGTGAAACTGAAACAAACATAATACAAGGTAACCAAGAGCAACGAAAACAAAAACACATAAAAACAAAAACATCACTAACAAAAACCGTTAAGAAATTCCCCGACAACGGCGCCAAAATTTGGTGATGCTGTCGCCTGCAACCAAATATAAAAGAAATTACTTCCGTTAAAACAAATTAATATAGTAGCGATAAGCGGATATCATTCCCACGAGGAATCTTTAACGGTAAGGTTAGCTAGTTCAAACGGACAAATAACAAAAGTAAAGGGGGGTTTGTCACGGCAATATCAAAGAAATCACAAATCAAAAGCAATAATTAAATCTAAAAAATCACTGAGAAAATACCTTGGTTTAGGTTACCGATGTTACCATGCTATTACGGATCCTCGACATAAAATTGCAATTGTTAACAAACATTCATTGAGGGAAATTTCTCTTAAGGGTAATGACTAGAAACATGTATTATAGCAATCTTATTAAACAATAACCTAGATACGATCATAGGTAAATCAAGAACCAATGACAAGTGATAAACATGTACGACATGTAATCAATCAAGCGAATATCTTCTTAGAATTTTCCGACTCTAACGTAGAGGGGTTAATCCCAATTGCTACTTATGATTACCGAAACTGAACGTTATATTTTGTTAACCTAGCGGTTGAATCAATTAATCTCTAGTAGCGCTCCTAGAAACCAACAAATCCAATTAAAAAGAATAGATCAGAAGATATACAATGTTTATTAACAACATAAAAAGTATCCAGACAATCTCACCATAATATGTAACATGGATCCCTAAACCAAGATAAGAGAATTAGTTAATCATACTTGAATTGAAATCAAAGAAAATAACAAAAGGAATTGTCTCCATAACTGGTCTTTTAATGAAAGTAACGATAATCCTAAGTGAAAATATGCAGAATGTAAAGAACAATAAACCCAGAAAAGTGCAGCAAAGAAACCTAGCCTAAACCTACCCTAAAACCTACAACTCCTTCCATCTCCCCTAATACATATATATATATGCGGCAACCACTCCCTCTCCTAATTGATGTGAATCTCTTAATTATCTTGATTTGATTTCGTCCCAATTAGATAATCTTCTAATTTAGGTGGGAAACTTCTTGAAAAGGACTCCAGAAGATCTTGGGCTATTGTGTTCTAATTGGAAACCAATTCTGAAAAATTTGCAGATTTAAAATTCTATCCTTAGGCGTGCCCACGCCTAATCTTTGAATTTCGTCCAGATTGGGGATTTTCGAATTTCTTTCTTTCTTTTGCACCTTTTTGGTCCTTTTTCATCCTTAGAGTGTTGAAAACCATCTGTAAACAATTATAGAACAATTCTGTTAAATTCGGATAATAATTTCAGCACCTTAACACTAATTACGCCCAAAATATATGCAATTAAATTGACTTATCAATACGATCACCCACACAACGCTTCAATAAAGACACATGCAAAACATTGTGAATTTGAGCTGATGGCGGTAATTGTATTTCGTACGCCACTGCACCAATTTTGTTAAGGATTTTATAAGGGCCATAGTATCGTTTAGAGAGCTTATGCTTTTTTTGTTGGGAAACAGTAAGCTGTCGATGAGGCTGCAATTTGATGTATACCAAATCACCAGGAGAGAATTGTTGATCAGTTCGGTGGCGATCTGTCTGCTGCTTCATACGCAGTTGAGCCCTGTGTAAATTAGCTTTAATAGTCTCAAGAACCTTTGAACGAGTGCTAAGCATCTCATCCACTGTATGGACCTTTGAGTTTCCTGGAATATAATCTTTTACAGCTGGCGGTGGCCGCCCGTGCACTGCTTCAAATGGGGACATTCGAATGAAAGAGTGCCATGAGGTGTTATAACTCAATTCTGCCCAAGGTAAGAAACTTGTCCATTTGAAGGGTTGATCCATTACAAAGCAACGCAAGTAATCTTCTAGACATCTATTTAAAACTTCTGTTTGCCCATCTGTTTGTGGGTGGTATGAACTGCTGGTGGCCAACGTTGTCCCCTGTAATTTAAAAAGCTCATGCCAAAATAAGCTCATAAAGACAGGGTCACGATCTGAGATTATGTGAGATGGGAATCCATGAAGTCTGCAAATATCTTTGACAAAAACTGCTGCCACAGTGTTAGCTGTATAATTACCCTTTAGAGCAGAAAAATGGCCATATTTTGAAAGCCGGTCAACAACAAGAAAAATCATTGTTTTACCATTTGAGGGAGGGAGCTGAGTAATAAAATCCATGGATATGATGTCCCATATTTTTTTTGGAACAGGTAACAGTTGCAAGAGGCCATATGGGGCATGATTCACTGCTTTGACTTGCTGGCAAATTTGGCACTTAGCCACATACTCACGTATTTTTTGTCGCATTCCAGGCCAAGAAAAAGATGCTACTATCCTTGCCAAAGTGTGTTTAAATCTAGCATGGCCCCCTAAAGGTGAATTATGAAATTCAGTGAGTATCATCTCTTGCAGGGCAGATTCCGATGGGACCCATATCCTCCCTTTATGAAATATAAGTCCATCTCGGATAGTGTAATTGGGATGTTCCTCTGGAACTTCTTGCAACTTGCTGTAAAAATCAAGTTGTCGTTGGCAAATATATCTACACAAGGCTGTAAGTAATGCGAGAACAGGTTGTGAAACTCTTGTTTACATGTTGAAATTTCCTTCGGGTAATCTTGATAACACATCTGCGGGGCCATTAGCATAACCTGGCTTGTAGGAGATTTTAAAATCAAAACCTACTAATTTAGATAGCCACCATTGTTGCTCTAGTGTCTGCACTACTTGAGACATTATAAAGCGCAGTGGCTGGTGATCTATCTATAGTTCGAAGGGAACCCCAAACAAATATTGTGGCCACTTTTGGATGGCCGAGGTTGCTGCAAACATCTCTCGGACATAGGTTGAAGCTGCTTGTAATTTTGGTGACAACTGCTTGCTAAAATATGCGATAGGATGGCCATCTTGGGTAAGAACCGCTCCAATTCCTGTTGCAGATGCATCCGTTTGTACCACAAAAGTTTTAGAAAAATTCGGTAGAGCCAGTACAGGAGCAGGCTGCAGTGCAAGTTTAAGTTGCTCAAAGGCTTGCGTAGCTTTAGGCATCTAAACAAAGGCATTTTTCCGTAGCAATTGAGTTAATGGAGCTTCTAAGGAAGCATACTTTGGCACAAATTTCCTATAATAGCCTGTGAGTCCCAAGAAGCCCCTCAGCTGCTTAATATTTGAAGGTATAGGCCACTTTGTAATTGCTTCGATTTTTGTTGAGTCCACTGCTACACCAGAACCAGATACAATATGGCTTAAGTAAGATAATGAAACACAACCCAACTCACATTTTGAGGGCTTAACGAAGAAAGAATTCTCCTTTAATACTCTAAAGACTGTAGCCAGATGTTGGAGGTGCAAATCCCAATCTGAGCTGTATATTAAAATGTCGTCAAAGAAGACAAGTATATAGCGTCGCAGCCATGGACGGAATAAATTATTCATTTCTGACTGGAAGGAAGAAGGGGCGTTGCTGAGCCCAAAGGGAAGAACAATGAACTCGTAATGGCCATCGTGGGTTCTAAATGATGTTTAATGAATGTCATCTGGATGAACCCTCAATTGGTGATACCTAACTCGCAGATCCAATTTAGAGAAAATATTTGCGCCATGAAGCTCATCAAGGAGTTCATCCACTGTTGGCATAGGATATCGGTCCTTGATAGTCACTGCATTGAGAGCTCGGAAGTCTACATAGAACCTCCACGTTCCATCTTTTTTATTGACCAATAATACTGGTGAAGAAAACGGGCTATTGCTATGTCGTATAATCCCTTCGTTCAATATTTCACGTACAAGTCTTTCGATTTCCTCTTTTTGGAAGTGAGGATACCTGTATGGCTTGACATTAACTGGCGGTGTTCCTACAGTCAAAGGTATGCGATGCTCCGTTTTTCTAAACGGTGGTAAGCCCTTCGATTGTTGGAAAATACTCGCATAGTCAGATAAAAGTGCTTGCAATGGAGCCATATATTCTGCAGGGGTCCTCTCATCAATCTTGATTTTTGTTATCTCGTCCTCCGATGTCATTACGAGTTGAAAATATGATGTTATTGCATCAGTTTGTTCTGCTCTTCTTAGTTGCCCCACTGAAATGATAGTTAACTCTGCTCAGGTTATGCCCTGTAACGTGATTGACTCTCCTTTGTAATCAAATCGCATCCACATTCCTTTGTGGTCACTCAGCACCGGTCCTATCTCAGCTAACCATTGCACACCCAAGACGATATCTGCACCAAACAATGGCAATAAATAAAGGTCAACAAGAAATTCATGTTTATCAATGATAATGGTGATTTGTGGACATCGCTCTATGCAACTCGGCTATTCTCCGTTGCCAACCGTTACGTTCATGTACTTCGAACGATGAACTGGTAATCTCAAGTGCTGAGCTAATCTTGTCTGGATGAAATTATGACTCGATCCACTGTCGACTAATATTACAAGTCTTTCCCTGTTAATTTCCCTTGTAGCCAAAGGGTTGTTAGAGCTGTATGCCCTTGTAAGGCATGTAAAGAAATCTTTGGCTCCTCAAGCGATGGGTCTGGTTCGAGTGGCTCTTGCTGCTCTAAATCTGGTGGCAACCCTTCCTCTTCATTCTCGGTGGCCACCAAACTATGAAACAAAACATGTCGGCAACGATGCCCTGGGACAAATTTGTCGTCATAATTATAGCAAAGCCCTTTTGACCTTCTCTCCTCCATTTCCGTTGTTGTTAGCCTCTTGACTGGTACTCGACTAGGTCCTGGCAGTAATTTGGGAGCTACTGGCAACACTGAGGTGGCATTAGTGGACTGGGTCTGATTAACTGGAGGCAGGGTAACCGCAGGTGTGAACTTGTGATAAGGAAGTCCCATTTTGGAGGCTTGTAGCTTATCTTCTATGAGTCTAGCTACTCCAATTGCATCATGAAGAGACCCGGGTTTCAAGAGAGCTACCTCTCTTTTAATATCCTCTTTTAGCCCTGAAATGAAGCAGTTTAGTAAGCTTGCGGTGCTAAGACTAGGGAACCTAGTGGAGAGTTGTTCGAACTCTTGCATATAAGCAGTAACCGTAGAACGTTGGGCAAGTTTGAACAGAGTTGCTTCATGGTTCACATAGGCTGAGGGCCCAAAACGGGTTTCCAAATCGATTGCAAACTGATGCCAGGTGCTCAGTTGTCTTGTTGTTTCCATCCAACAAAACCACTGTAGAGTTGCTCCCGCCATATAGAAGGATGCTACAGTGAGTTTTTCATCTTCAAACGTCTTGTGATTAAAAAAAAAAAGATCAATCTGAAATAGCAACCCAGCAACATCTTCCCCCAAGAACATATGTATCTCAAGTTTTGGAAGTCTAGGCTGTGACTGTGAGTGAGTTCCCTTTGATGTTGAGGTGAAATGTGTTGCAAGCGGTGTGGGCAAGAGTGGTGGTGGGGACGCTGATGAGGATGCTACTTGACCTTCCATTCTACCCAGTGTTTGTACGATGGTCTCCAGTGTCTTTCTCATCCAATCATTTGCAGAGCTGTTCTTGGCAATTTCTGTACTATGGGTTTGAACCGTGTTTATGACATCATCTATTTTCTTTTCTAGGTTTTGTATAGTTTCTTCCATCGCTCTATATCTGGTAGTGGTACCCTCTACCATCTCTCAATGAAAACACCAAATGATGAAGCGTGGATTGGAGGAGACGAGTTATGCTAGAGAAAAGAAAAGAACAGAGAAAGAGAGACGTATTGGTTTAAATTCATCATATCATTCGTTCATGTTATCGAGCTATTTATAACATTTAGCTCTTATTTGTTATAAGAGGATTACTCGCGTCAATCATTTTACTCAACAAATTCTTTCAGCAAAACAGATTTTGTCCTTTTCCTGCAACTCCTCTTTTTGTGCCAGCTCACGGTTTGTTGGAGATTCTCCTTGTGTGTATGCATCACCTTCTCTGTGTAAAATGGAGATAGGGAAATATGTAATATGTAAGACTAAGTCAATGAGTAAGAACCACACAAAATTATTGCATTGACTTGGAGTCTTCGTGTGAAAGAAACTAATTATGATGTATCATAATCATATCTCCAAAATGAAATACGACTGGTATCATAAGCATCTACTTCCCTTCGATCCCTATAAATACGACTCCATCTTAAGCTCTTCTTCTTATCTTAAAAATGAAAGTATATGTCATAGTACTATGCCTTCTCTTGGCTTTCGTCGTCTTCTCTCCTTCCGACTCTGCAGTTGAAGCAAGAGTCCCCCCTAGCAAATGTAATGTTACTTTCATCCATTTTACTTGAGAAAATTAATATTACGATTTATTTATATATATGCATATCTTTTATTGTAATATTATTAATGATAATTTAAAAATACATTCTATTGTTTTAATAGCTCTACCTGGTTTCTGTTTATGCGATGTCGTATTGAGATTGTACTTCTACATGCGTAAAACGAATAAGAAGAAGAAGGAGGACAGTACTATCAAAATCAAATAAAGCTTAATGGCTATACCTAGTTTCTCCTTACGGGATGTCGTATTGGAGATTGTACTTTTATGTGGGTAAAACGATGAAGAAGAAGAAATCCGTTGCATCTATTTCTGTTTTAACTCAATTTGTTGTTGAATAAAAATCTTAATTAATTATATTAATTATTATTTTATATAAAAATCATCTTAATTAATTTTCAAACAAACTTACTACTTTTAATTTCATTAATTTAAGCTAGCTTATACTATCAAAACTTAATAAAACTTTGAAGATTAAGTAACTCTATATAAAAGTGTTTGTATTTTATCTATTTTATAATCAATGTCGAATAGTTGAGTTTCTATTTATTTAAAATCATATAATTTTAAAGATTATAAATATTTTAAAATAATTTAAATTATAAAAGTCGCTATCCTTTACGCTAACTATATGTTTAAGTAATCAATGATGCAATATATTTTAAATATTTATTAATTCAAGTTTTCGAGTCCTTTTATATTACTTAAAAGATAGTAAATTAAAAGTGAAAATTTGGTCAATTATTTGAAAATGAATCAATAATAGAGCTAGAAAATGACAAGAAACACTTTCTTTGATAGACTTACTTGACCCCGTGAACTTACAAGTTGCTAGTCTTTTTTTTTAAAGAGAAATAGCTATTATTTCGAGGAATAATGATCCAAAATACAGGCAGGTATATCAACCCATATCTGAAAACGACTATAGAGAACAGATGCCCGAGCGAGAGAATGAGCGCCCCCATTCTCCGAACGCCTAATCCAAGAAACAGAGATATCGTTCCTAGTGCATAAAATAGCCTTACACTCCGAAATGATAAGACCGAAATAAGAAAAATCCAAAGACCTGGAGTTCAAAGCATGGATAAGGAGCTGAGTATCAATAAAAATAGAGCCTGCTTGTAGCATGTCATCACGAGCAAATAACAAACACTGTCAAAGAGCAAGCACCTCCGCCATTGCAGGACTGTCAGGGCCGTCCTCGTAGCCCGAAAGGGAGAGTGAAAAGGATCCTTCACCGTCTTCAAATAAAATGCTAAACCCAAGAAGGCCAAATTTCAAAAGATTGAACCATCAATGAAAGCCAACCAATGAGAAGACAACGTCGTGGCGGCAATCGCCAAAACACAATGGTAGCGAAAAGCAACATCCGGTAGTACCACCCGACATGGTCTCCTAGAATTCTAAATAGTAAGAATTAGCTTGATATGAATCGGTGTGGCGTGACTCGTTTATCATGCCATAACTTATCATTTCGAGCCAACCAAAGCTTCCATGCCTGAATCCCGATTCTAGTGGCACGATCTCTTCCTGCTATCTCAAAGACATAGGCAAAAAAATCCAGAAAAGATGATAAAGAGGAAGGGAGAACTAAGCCGGCTAACCTCCATAACTCTTTTGCCAGAGGACAGTCAAGGAACACATGCTGCATGGATTCATGTTCATGACAAAATAAGCAATGTAAGTCAACGTTCACCCCTCGGAGTTGTAGATTATCTTTAGTAGGTAACATGCCACGGCAACACCGCCATAAGAAATCGCGTACTTTTGGAGGAACATCAAGGGACCAGATCCGCTGCCAGACAAAGCCATGTACTGCTGCCTTTACTACCCAAATCCGCAAGGGCCTCATAATAAGCAGTTTTAACCAAGTAAATCCCGCGACGGTCACAAATCCAAATGAGCTTATCCAGTATGGGGCGAGAGCTCAAAGGAATACCTAGGATATCATGCACATCATCAATACTAAAGTAGGACAGCAACTTCGCAGGGTCCCACTGCCGCTCTCCAGGGAAGAATAAATCACAGACACGCATAGCAGGAGGAATGGCCATAGGGCCATCATCTGGATGGAAGCCACCAACCTTGGGGATCCAAGGATCCCTATTAACAAAGATACGTTGACCATCCCCGACCCTCCACCTGACCCCCCTTAACAATACTCTTTAAGCAAACAATACACTCATCCAAACGAAGCTATAGTTGGTACCCAACCGAGCTGTCAAAAAGTCCCCCCGAGGAAAATATTTAGCTTTGAGAACCTGGTACGAAAGAGTGGTAGTGTCAACAATAAGTCTCCACCCTTGTTTCCCCAAAAGAGCAGTATTAAAACACCGGAGGTCTCGAAAACCCATGTCGCCCATAGACTTCGCATAACACATACGATCCCATGACAGCCAATTAATACCCCTACTACCTTCGCGACATCCGCCCCACCAAAATTTATTCATCAGAACTTGGAGCTCAGAACAAGTAGTAGCAGGGATGAGAAAGACATTCATGCAATAAGTAGGGATAGCTTGAATGACAGCCTTGATTAAGATCTCCCTACCTGCCCGGGACAGAAAACGATTGTTCCAATTGTTGATACGCTTCCAAATTCGGTCCTTGAGGAAAGAGAAAATCTGCCTCTTGCTACGACCAAGAAGGGAAGGTAAGCCCAAGTAATTACTCTGACCCAAAGGTAAGTGCACCCCAAGTAAAGCAGAGATGGCCTGTTTGACATCCAGGGCAATACATGGGCTAAAAAGAAGGCCTGACTTACCATAATTGATGGACTGACCCGAAGTAGCTTCATAAACACCCAAAATGTGCTTAACATGGGTAGCTTCAGAGACCATACCATTAAAGAAGAGGAGTGAGTCATCAGCAAAAAAGAGACGCGAGATCCTAGGACAACCCAACCTTGCCCAGCAGCCATGAATCATCTCACGCCTTTCACCATCTGTCAACAAAAGGGATAGGCCCTCTGCGACAAACAGAAACAAATAGGGGGAGAGAGGATCCCCTTGCCGTAACCCCCGACTCGGGATAATAGGGCCCACCTCTGATCCATTCACTGAAATCATATAGCTAATGTTAGAGATACACATTCTCATCCATTTGATCCAAATAGCAGAAAAGCCAAGAGCTGTCAACATAGCAAGCAAATAGTCCCAACTGACTCTATCATAAACCTTGGCTATATCAATCTTAAGGGCACAAGACCCCGAATTACCCCTAGAACGTTGCTTTAAATCATGTAATGTCTCAAAAGCCACAATAAAATTATCCGTAATTAATCTTCCAGGAACAAAAGCAGATTGATTTAAAGAGATAATCGTGGTCAAAAGGCTCTTCAAACAAGTGGCTAAAGCTTTTGACAATATCTTATAGATCACATTGCATAACGCAATCGGTCAAAATTCAGTAACATGTAGAGGATTATCACATTTTGGAATTAAGACAATAAGAGTAGTAGCCAAAGATAATGGAAGGGCACCGAGCTGAAGCCACTCACGGCAAGCCTGACATATGTGACCACCAATAGTGCTCCAGAATTTTTGGAAAAAAGCAGGGTTTAAGCCATCTGGGCCTGGCGCTTTATTATGGTCCATCTGAAGAGAGCGCTCGAATTCCTCATCCGAAAAGGGAGCAATAAGTGCATTGTTAGCCGATTCATCAACCAAAGGTTTAACAAGACGAAGCACCTCGTCAGGGGAAGACTCGGTGGCCTGAAAAAGAGTAGAGAAATAAGTGTGAATCATCCCACAAATAGTAGGTTCATCTGACGTAACGGTCCCAGCATCATCAGTTAGTTGGGTGATCCGATTCCTCTTCCTGCGGGCTCTGATACTGTTATGGAAATATTTGGTGTTTTTGTCACCATGGCGAAACCAAAACGCTTTAGCTTGTTGTTTTAATCTCACATCCTCCGCCTCTAAGATAGCATTCCATTGGCCTTTTAAACGTCGAATCTCTACTGGAGCCATAGTATGTTGGTCCTCGCCTAACCGTCGTTTAATTGTTTCCTTTTGGGCCCACCGTAACCGATTCCGCTGCTTACCCCATAACCGTATGTGATCCACTACCAAAGAGGTACGGGCGGAGAAAGAAAAAGTAGCCCCTGATGCCCAAGCCCTAACAACCGTTTCTCCAAGATCAGGCTCAGAAAGCCAAGAGTTGTCAAAACGAAATCGCCGATTAACCCCATCCAAACTGGTGCTAGCAGTGTCAATCAATAAAGGAGAGTGATCGGAAACTGGGACAACAAGGACCGAACAAATAGCATCACAAAACAAAGAGCTCCACTCGGCGGTAGAACACGCTCTATCAAGCTTTTCCTTAACACAAGCTGCAGAACCTTCCTGGTAGGTGTAGGTGAAAGACGAGTCGATCTGCAGAATATCTGAAAGACGAGCATCACTCAAGGCGTCACGGAAACCGGACATTAAATGAGAAAGTCGAGGGGGACCACCCAATTTTTCATACAAAGCCTCAATGTCGTTAAAATCCCCACAACACAACCAAGGAAGCTGACTCATAGCTGCCAAAGCCCGCAAGAGGTTCCAAGAAGCCTGTCTTCGAGTTCTGTCTGGGAAGCCATAAAATCCAGTCAGGCGCCACTGTGTACCATCAGATCTAATCTCACAATCAATAAAGTTGGAAGAGTAACCGGAAACATGAAGCTGAATATCCGTGGACCAGAAAATAGATAGACCCCCACCAATGCCAATACTGTCTACAGAGAAACAATGTGCAAAACTGAGTTGACTGCGTAACACTTCCATTCGACGACCATGAACTTTAGTTTCCATTAAAAACAAAATGACGGGGCGATAGCTTCGGACAAGCTCCTGAAGAGCCCGAACCGCAGAGGGATTCCCCGCCCCCTGCAGTTCCAACTAAGGATTCTCATGATGGTCGGTCGACCCGTTGAACGGGTTCGACCGTTGGATTAGAAGTGGTATCGAGTACCGAATCTATGGAGTTAGAAACGGAAATCGATAAAGACCTGACCCGTGCTCGTTTTTTCCCCTCATCATGGTTGTCAATGGGATCATCTTCACTAGGCCCATCGGAAAGTAACTGAGTCCCGCCTATCTGGTCCATATCCATACTGCTTGGCATTTGACCCATGTGATCCCCATACTTGTGTGCCCCTAAGAAAGAGTGGAGAAAAGTTTGGGATGGTAACGAACGCAAGTCGGTGCCACTAATGGAAGGTCCAGATGGCAAACTTGTGCCAGCCAAGTCGTCGCAGACCAAGAGCTAGAGGGGCAAGTAATGCGCGAGGAGAGCCCTAAGATTTTCACTCCATAGAGGCTTGTGTCTTCCTTCTTGTGATGGAGCGAAGATCACAAAAGGAATCAGTGTGGCCGAAGCTTACAGTAAATAACAAGAAACTGAATCTGCTGATAACGAAATGTGACATGGAAAGGGTGGCCATCAAAAGCAATTAACTTCTTCTTCCTCTTTAAGGGTTGTCGAACGCCTAACCGGACCAATTTTCATGAATAAATCAAGTCCGTCAAGAGGAGAATGAGAAGTATCATACTCCGTAAAAGAACCAATAAAATTTCCCAACGAGGACGCCATCAGTAGCAGCTATAAAGCCCTACCGCAAGTCCCAAACTTCAACCCAAATATCCACATAGATCAACGGAATAAGAAGGGATCTTCCCGGTTTAATCGGGCTAAAACAAGTAGGTGTTTATTAAACAGCCATGGAGCTCCTGTGAGTACACGCCCATATCAATGGAATGGAAAAAGTGGAAGAGGTATCGTTTGGCTCCCAACTCGAAATTGTGATCCCCAGAGGGTGCCGAGATCTGCAAACACTTCCCGCATAGAGAGAAAATTAATGCGATTGTAAGTCGAAACATACCGACCAAACAAAGCTCATAGGACACTGGGATCATGAATCTGAATGTGGGATGACTAATTCTGGTCCTCCTCACCAAAATAGAGATGGGTGAAGTCAGCTTCCATAGCCAAAACCAAAGAAAGGATCAAGTGGGTAGGCGTCGGAAGCCAAGGCAACAGGAAGATCACTACGAGAGCCGAGTAGAAAACACATTGCAGCGACAGAACCTAGCGCCCTGCGATCTGCTTTGCCAACCGTGAGTGGGGACAAAACAGAAAAGGAGAAAGCATCGTTGCAGGCAATGAAGAACCAGAGGGGAAAGCACGTCGCAGTGAAAGAGCCAAAAGCCAGGCGACCAGATCGTCGCAGGACGTGCGGTGAGCAGATCTCCACGATGCGAGCAATAGAGCCAAAAGCCAGCAAGCAGATCGTCGAAGGACGTGATCGTCGAAGGACGGCGGGATCAGATATGAGAAATTAAGGTGATTTAGGAAAAACGAGAAGATGCATAAAGCATACGAAGATACTGTAGCACTGGATATCTTTTCTTTATCAAATTTGATGGGTCTAGAAAAGGATTTGCTAGTCTTTGGCTGCTTTTCAAGTATTTGTCTGAATTCAATAATATGTTGTATATTAATTCAGAAAATAAATTAATTAGTTAATGGGTTAATAAGTTTAGTTACTAAAATAATTAGTTTTAAATGATATTTAAGGTTAAATTACATAAATGGGTCCCATATTTGTTAATACTAATTTGATTTAAATATTTTAATTTAATTACACCAAACTTAATTTACATGACAATCATATTAAAATTAAGATATTATAAATATATGCTTTGTTATCTGTAATTTGACAGAAAAGTTGTCGCCGTATTTTTCATTTTTATTAATTTAGGGTCAATTTAAATGTTTATTAAATGATAGAATTTAATTATTTTTGTTAATTTGTCATCGAAGGTGATCTTTAGGGTTAAATATGCTCCTTTTGTATTGTTTTATTCTGTTTGCACATAAAATTGTTTTTAGCTTTTTGAGATGGTCAAGTTAGTGGAGTAGAGAGTATAAGATTAAAAAGTCCTATGTTTAAATCTTTTTACCTACGTTTTTTCGGTTGAACTTATTATATAATATTTGTTTAGTACGAAATGATGGCATTTATATAATTTATAGGGCTATTACATCAATCGGAAATTTTACCTATAAAGAGTAGGAATTACTCCCTAAAAAAAACAGTGTTTCTGTCCTCTGAAATTGCTTTAAAGATTCCAATTTTCCAAACTTTTTACATTTTTTATTTCATAAATCATGACTTTACTCCATAGGCGGACAGCTCAGGCGTAACTTCAATTATTCTTGGAGTGATGAGAGTGTTTGTAAAGAACATGATGTCATTCGTAATGACTTCACCGTCTAAAGATGAGACACTCATTTGATTGAACTTATTTAAAAAATTGTTATAATTATTGTAAAAATTGCATTTTTAAAAAATTCACTCTCTTAAATTTTATTTAAAATATTTATAAAATATACATAATATAAAAATATATGAATCATTCAAATATTAATAATATACTAACCTAATTTAAATTTTAGATTTGGCCTGAAATAATTAAAATTGATAAAATTAATAATTCATGATAATTAAAATCAATTTTAAAATTAAGTTGAATATCATGTCACCAATATTTAACAATTTTAAAGATTATAAATTTTTAATAATTTAAAGAGAAATAACGTATTTTTACTTTAATTATATATAAAAGGACTTCACTACGTGGCAAATTATTAGTAATATTTTATTTTATTATTTAATGAATCCCGAGCATAATAAATACATGTCACTTGAGATGGTCTTTGCTACGTAAGTCCCTCACCTATTCAGACAACGATGGGTTGCTTTGATCCAACTTCTGAGCTAGTTCTGCTTTGCCTTCTGTTCTTGCTCTTGCTGCTAGAAACTGGCAAAGCTTTCTCAGACCAAAAAGAACCCTTCCAAACTTACATCATTCACTTGGATCATTCCCAAAAGCCTGATTCCTTCTCAACACACCATGAATGGCATCGGTCAATCCTGACTTCATTGTCGAACCCCCCTCCTCATGATGATGATAATGACGCTCTCCTCTATTCTTATGAACATGTCTTGCATGGCTTCAGTGCCAGGCTCACCAAGTCTCAGCTCGCCGAAATTCAGAACTCTCCTGCTCATATTGCCACTCATAAGGACTCCTTCGTCAAGCTAGCCACCACCCACAGCCCTCAGTAGTCTACTCAGAAATTTGTCCACCAGTCTTTCTGTACTGGTATTCTCACCAAATTCTTTCGGCTGCTGCACTAGACTCAAGAATCTAACCTTAGCTGTAGACACACTCTCCTCATCCTTCATTGCAAAGTTTTCAAAACTCCTCACAATAGCTTACTTCCTCAGTCTCAATGTTTGAGCTGAACCTACATGCTCCATTTTAAGTGTATCTCACAACTCCTTAGCACTTCTACAACTAGCATGCCTCAGCAAAATGGTTTCACTAACTACTGACCTCAAAAACACAAGTGCTCTAAAGTCTCTTTCTCTATCAGCTTGTGTTGCAGCTCCTATATCTTCTGCTACTCCATCAATCACCACATTCCAACAATCACTGATTCTAAGACAATCCTCCACTCTAAGAGCCCATGCTTTATAGTTTTCTCCTACTAACACTGGTATTGTTGCTTGAACATTCTGTAACATGTAACATGGATCCTTAAACCAA
Organism: Erythroxylum novogranatense; assembly: GCA_029891385.1. Lineage (NCBI taxonomy): Eukaryota > Viridiplantae > Streptophyta > Magnoliopsida > Malpighiales > Erythroxylaceae > Erythroxylum > Erythroxylum novogranatense. The sequence goes on from CM057224.1 coordinate 75,482,162, forward strand.
GATAAGAAAATTTAACTACTCATACTTGAATTGAAACCAAAGAAAATAACAAAAGAAATAGTCTCCATAACTGGTCCTTAATGAAAATAACGAAAACTCCTAATTGATCCTCGGCAGAAAACGTAAAACAAGAATGAAAGAAAAGTGCAGCAGCCAAAAGACCTAACCTAAACCTAAACCTAAACCAACGATAGCCTCCTAATTTAGCTTAGCTCCCCCTCCTCTAACCCTAATATGTTTATATATATACACAGCAATCATCCCCTTCTCCTATTTGATGTGAATCTTCGCTTTATCTTCTCTTGATTTTGTTTAAATTAGGTAGTCTTCTAATTTATGTAGAAGTCTTCTTGAAAAGAGGGCAAGAGGATCTTGAAAGATTGTGTTTTAATTGGAAACCAATTCTGGAAAATCTGCAGATTTAAAATTCTGTCCTTAGGCGTGCCTACGCCTAATCTTTGAATTTCGGCCAGATTGGGGATTTCAAATTTTTTTCTTTCTTTTGCTCCTTTTTGGTCCTTTTTTGTCCTTAGAGTGTTGAAAACCATCTGTAAATAATTATAGAACAATTCCATTTAATTCGGATAATAATTCCAACACATCGACAACAATTATGCCCAAAATATATGCAATTAAAATGACTTAACAACACTTGTGATTCCTCTCTTTTTATATACTAATGTGGTGGGGTGATCATATACTTCTTGATATATGTGGATAATTTATTACTAATTGACAACTCAACAACGGAGCTTCAAAGATTCATTGCAGATATCTCCAATACATTTATACTGAAAAACATAGGGACTCCATGTTTTCTCAACATTGAACTCATACCAAATGTTAATGGTCTATTCCTATGCTACATTCATGATCTACTCATCAAATTCAAATGGCAGATTGTAATATGTGCACCACCTCTATTTGTACATCGGGCACACTGAAACTTGATGATGGTTCAACCACAACGGATGTGTCTCTTTATCGAAGCATCTTAAGAGCTCTACAATATGTAATCATGACCAGACTAGATCTTAGCTTTGCGGTTAATAAATTGTGACAGTATATGCATAAATTGACTGAACTTTACTTTCAGCAATTAAAGCGAACTCTTCGATATCTCAAACATACACATGACTATGGTCTTCAACTCCATTAACGAAACATTTTCGACTTCAAGCATTCAGTGATGCTGATTGGGGAGGAGATGTTGACACCAAAACATCTTCATGTGCATGTGTAAACGAATAAGAAGAGGAAAGGGGCCAGTGTTATCAAAATCAAATAAAGCTTCATAGTTGTACCTAGTTTCTCCTTACGCGATGACGTATTGGAGATTGTACTTTTATGTGTGTAAATAGAAGAAAAAGAAGAAGAAATCCAATGTGTCTATTTCTGTTTTAACTCAATTTGTTGTTGAATAAAAATCTTAATTAATTATATTAATTATGATATTTATATAAAAATAATCTTAATTAATTTTCGAACAAACTTACTAATTTTAATTTCATTAATATAAGCTTATGTATCATAAAATTTTAAAACATATAATAAAAGGTTATAATATCAAAACTTAATAAAAATTGAAGATTAAGTAACTCTATATAAAAGTGTTTGTATTTTATCTATTTTATAATCAATGTAGAATAGTTGAGTTTCCGTTTATTTAAAATTATATAATTTTAAAGATAATAAACATTTTAAAAATAATTTAAATTATAAAAGTCTCTATCCTTTACGCTAACTATATGTTTAAATAAACAATGATACAATATATTTTAAATATTTATCAATTCAAGTTTTCGAGTCCTTTTTAATTACTTAAGCGATAGTAAATTAAAAGTGAAAATATGGTCAATTATTTGAAAATGAATCAATAATAGAGCTAGAAAATGACAAGAAACACTTTCTTTAATAGACCGACTTGACCCCGTGGACTTGCAAGTTGCTAGTCTTTGGCTGCTTTGCAAGTATTTGTCTGAATTCAATAATATTTTGTATATTACTTCGGAAATTAAGTAATTAGTTATTGGGTTAATAAGTTTAGTTACTAAAATTAATTAGTTTTAAATAATATTTAAGGTTAAATTACATATATGGGTCCCATATTTTGTAACACTAATTTGATTTAAATATTTTAATTTAATTACACCGATCATAATTTACTGACAACTATATTAAAATTAAGATATTATAAATATATGCCTTATTATTTGTAATTTGACAAAAGATCTCATCGTATTTTTTATTTTTATTAATTTAGGGTTGAATTTAAATGTTTGTTTAATGATAGAATTTAATTACTTATTGTTAATTTGTCATCAAAGGTAGTCCTCAGGGTTAAATATGCTACTTTTGCCTTCTTTTAATCCACCTTTGTCTTCAAATAAACGGTTTTTAGCCTTTAGGGTAATTGAGTTGGTGGAGCAGAGGTCTTATGTTTGAATCTTTTCTACTTACGTTCTTTCAGTTAAATATGTCATACAAGATTTATTTAATGTGAAATCCTCAATTGACATGAATTATAAAGAGTAGCAATTACTCCGTTAAAAGAAAAGTGTTTCTGTCCTCTGAAATTGCTTTAAAGATTCCAATTTTCCAAACTTTTTACATTTTTATTGCACAATTCATGACTTTACTCCATTGGTGGACAGCTCAGGTGTAACTTCAATTATTCTTGGAGTGATGAGAGTGTTTGTACTTTACATGATGTCATTGGTAATGACTTCACCGTCTTATAAAGTAAAGATAAAGAGTAAGACACTCATTTGATTAAAAATTGTTATAATTATTGTAAAATTGCATTTTTAAAAATTCACTCTCTTAAATTTTATTTTAAATATTTATAAAATACACAATATAAAAATATATGAACCATTCAAATATTAATAATATACTAACCTAATTTAAATTCTAGATTTGACCTGAATAATTAAAATTGATAAAATTAATAATTCATGATAATTAAACTCGTTTAGATCAATTTTAAAATTACGTTGACTATCACGTATTTTAAAGATTATAAAATTATTAATAATTTAAAGAGAAATCACGTATATTTACTTTAATTATATACAAAATGACTTCACTACGTGGCAGATTATTAGTAATATTTGTGTTAAATGAGTTTTATTTTATTAAATTTTATTTTATTATTTAATGAATCCTGAGCATAATAAATACGTCACCTGAGATGGTCTTTGCTAAGTAAGTCCTCACTTATACAGACAACGATGGGTTGTTTTGATCCAACTTCTGAGCTAGTTCTGCTTTGCCTTCTGTTCTTGCTCTTGCTGCTAGAAACTGGCAAAGCTTTCTCAGACCAAAAAGAACCCTTCCAAACTTACATCATTCACTTGGATCATTCCCAAAAGCCTGATTCCTTCTCAACACACCATGAATGGCATCTGTTAGAATATATTTTATATATTCTTTGTTTGGTTTTGACATTTTGAATTGGACATATAAGAAAATTAAAATTATTGGATTGATGACGATGAGTTGAGGTTGTGTTTTAATTGAAGTCCAAATTGTAAATGGACTGGTATGTTTTGGTTATTGGACTATTGTTATTAAGTGGTCAAGATGGGCTATTTTTAATTAATTGAGTTTGGGTCATGTATTAAAAGGTGTGTTAGCTGCAGTAGGTTAATCGTGGGTGTGATATGTGTCTCTAACAAAAGGGAAGTTGGCTGCGTAAGAGAGTGGTAGGGCTGTGCAATTGGGGTTTTTCTTTCTATTGGTTTCTTTTGTTTTAACTTGCAGCACATATGAGGGCATTAGCTGATAGCTGATGATGTGCAGTTGCTGATTTTGTTGGATTCTAAATTGATGTCTACAGCACTATGAAGTCTTCGTCACAGATGAGTACAATTATAATTGGTGTTGCGACTTGGTTGTTTTGGTGAAAAATTTCAGATCTGAAATTGTTGCGTTCCTGTTTATTTATCTTTGTTCTTGAGTAGAAATAGTTAGGAAAATCCTCTGACGAGGTTAACATGAGTCGGTCGTGTTATTGGGCGTGAAGATCTTTCACAGGTAGTTAGGTTGTGGATCGGTTACATAGATTGGGAATTCTCATTAAGAGGGCCAAATCCAGTCAGTCCAAATATCTTAAAACCTGACGTTGTCGCTCCTGGAGTGGACATTCTAGCAGCGACTGTCCCTGTCGCTGCTGTTCCGGTCATAACATTGGGAAGGTACGGTCTGACCACAGACTTTACTATAATGTCAGGCACATCAATGGCGACACCCCATGTAGCCGGAGTTGCCGCCATGCTTAAAAACGTCCATCCTGAATGGAGCCCGGCGGCGATCCGATCAGCTATCATGACCACTTCTTATGTTATAGACAACACCGGCAAATTTATTCTAGATCAGAAGACGAAAATCTTCGCCACTCCTCTGGCTTATGGAGCTGGTCATATCGACCCGAACAAAGCCATAGATCCTGGACTAGTCTATGACCTGAGCTTCGATGATTATGTTGGCTTTTTGTGTGGATTAGGGTACAGTAAAAAGGAAATGGAGAAAGTCATCGGCACGCGACATTGGAATTGTCAGCGAGGAAAAGAACAAGATCTGAACTACCCTTCTTTCATGACGATCTTTCCGGCGAACAACATTCTCCGGCTGTAAAAAGTTCAGGAGAGTGGTGACAAATGTGGGAATGATTCGTCTGTTTACCATGCAACTACAGAATACCCAGTTCCAGCATTCAGTATCGTAGTTGAGCCAACAACTTTGTCCTTTACTCACAAGCACCAGAAGCTGTGTTTTCTATGGAGATAAAGCTGGACGAAGAAGTTTTAAGTGTACACGGAAAAGATTTTGATGGTGTTCTTAAATGGACTGATCAACATAACCATGTTGTGTCAAGCCCTGTGAAGATTCTAAAGCCTTAGCTGATCGGAAACGCTACACCTGTGAACTTCCGATGAAGAATAAAGTTGTTTTGGTGATTTGTCTGCATTTGGGTTTGAGTTTTGTGAATCCACTGTTTATTTTCCAGATCATTGCCGTTTGTTCTACTAAGCGTGATTGTGTAACTGTCTGTCAATATTTTCATCACTGTAATAATTAATAACTTAAATGAAATTTACATATTAAAATATATACTTATCCAAGGGTCGTCTTTGCTGCATAAACAATAATTCAACAAAGCATTTTTGTAGGTTAGCAAAATGTAAAAGTAAGTGAGTTTTAAATTAATTTCATGTTTTACGTACCCATTCAATTCAATTTGAAAAACTTTAATATGATATGTATAATAACACCATTCTAATATATGATTAAGTGTACAATTAAGAAAATTTTGATTAAGGACAACAAGAATTAATCAATGATTAAAATTTTAAGCATCCATTAAACAAATTATTAAGCAGTAAAATTTGAAATATAATAACATTTTTTAAAGAAGGTCATAAGATTTGTGATTAATAAATGTAATTAAGAGAATCTCATGACTTTAATAAAGTTATACTTAAAAATTGATAGGGTACAATAGAGATAAAATTGAAAAGAGAAAAGGTGGAAATGTAATGTGAGTCATATAAGAATAAGAGCACTTCCTTCTCTCTTTACGTCTGCATGATTGTAGTAGCCAATCATTTTATGAGATATTGGTTAGCATAGCTTGATAGGAATAAAGAGTCTTTTAAAAACAAATATAAAGATAAAGTGAAAGTGAAAGTGAACATTACTACCTTACAATTATAAGCATATTAAATTGAAAATAGATAAATGAAACTAACCTCTATGTGGGTGCAACTATTTGATCGAAGTTATGATGGTTTTATTCAATAATTTATAAATTACGAATTTTGATTTTATCTATCTATAAGTAATACATTTTACTTATAATTTGATTTTAATATATCATTTAATTAATTAATAATTTAAAATCAAACAATCCATTTATTTTCAACTTATCATTCTCTTAAAATTTATATTTTATAAAATTATAAGAGATCTTTTTTGATCTTTTAATTCTTTCGAATATTTTTCTTCGAGTCTTTCGTTAGTCTTAATATTTTCATTATACAGTACTTCCTTATTAATTATCTTTTTTTTGTTGTCCCACGAGGTGTTCTAAAAGGGTCTTAACTATAAAAAGATATCTTTAAGTCATCCACACCTAAACCAATCATCATTCTACCACTTTATTATCGCCCACATAAATATATTTTTCACCATCAATTGGCTTTCAATAGCTCAAGCAACCTTATATAGACAGACTTATGTGAATAGTAGTACCAAAATCTGGCCACCAAGTGTATATGGTTACTAAAATTAAATTAACCTCAGAATAAACAAAAACAAAAAATATACCTTTTTTTTTCGCGTCATATGTGATATTTGGTACACTCCTGTTTTTGTGTCCACGGCTTTCACAGAAATAATAGGTAAACGCTTCGTCTTGTTGCTTATGTTGTTCTTTCATGGTGTGACATATGCAGCTTCTTTATCTTTTTTTTTCTTTTCAAGTTCTTATCTTTATGATAGTTGTCAAATGAGTATTTTCTATCTTCTCTTGCTTTGAATCCAACAGTTTTAAGTGACAACAAGCAGAGCTTTATGGTTTTCTTAAATGGATTTATCCACATAACCATGTTGTGTCAAGTCCTGTAGAGATTCTAAAGTTGTAGCTGATCGGAAACTCCACAGCTGTGAACTTTCGATAAAGAATAAAAGTTCTTTTGGTGATTTGTCTGCATTTGGGTTTTAGTCTTGTGAATCTATTGTTTATTTTCCAAGTCATTGCCGCCAAAAGAACAGTGTTTGTTCTACTAAGCATCTGTCAATAGTTTTGAATGGAAATATGCTCTTATGGAGTTGAAAAATCAATGTAATAATTAATAACTTAAATGAAATTTGCATATAATAAATTTCATTATTATATCAGCCCTTAAAGTTTATTATATTCAATTTATTAAAATTTATGAAAATTTTAATAAAATGAATATACATGTTCATTCAATAATATACACATTTTTATAAAAATCACTAAATTATAAAAAGTATTTAAAAATTAAATACAAGTATATATATATAAGATTACGTGTCTTTTATCCTTGGTCGGGTCGGCCATTCCGGGCTCAGACCCAGTCTAGACGACCTATGGGCCGATCGATCTCTTCATCGATAATCAGCTTTAAGGTCAAGCCCACGCTCCTCCCTCGGCTCATTAGCGTATGAAATCTCCACGCAGACACGTAACAAAACCTAAACCCGACTACTACTTGATATATAAGGTATTATTCTCTCATAATTGGTATGCGATCATAACCTAATTCGCTTTCTCCAATTCATCAATCCTTCCTACACTAAAAGCTTACTTGAGGCGGAGAGGCTAATCGGTTGTCACCCCAAGAGCCTTCCTTGTTTTGCGTATATTCACGTCGCGTCATCACGTAAGGTAGAAGACGATGGATTTCAATGGAAACGCACCGTTCAGCCAGAATCCGGTAGAACCAATTGGCGCCCACCGTGGGGCCCGACTTTCGGGCACCACGTCTAGAACCACGCAAATAAGCCAGGCGGCGGCGATGAATCTCGACATAGCCTGCTGCTGCGGCTTTGGCGATGCAACGACGGTTTGCGCCACCGCACTTCGCCGCCTCACACATCTCCCGCACGGAGTCTTCCAATCCTAACGATCAACTGCAGCCTCAAGCCTTGGAGCAAGAAGAACAGAGCGTGGCCGTGGAGGATAACGTTGCGCACCATGCAACCTCAATCTCCAAAGACCGATTAGGTGCAGATCCTCCTCCGTCCACACACGCCGCCCCGAGCGGAAACAAATAAGAAGCAACTGAGTCAGTGATTCGCCAGACATCGCGAGCATCGAAATCAAAGACAAAGAAGCCGTCCGCGCACCCACCGCCCGACAATTCAAATTTTAACAACCGATCACCGCCAGATGAAACCTTAGAAAAAATCGCGGATGATCGGACTCACGTGGCTACGAGCTTCCGTCCATATCGCCCAACGGCGCAATACAACTCTCCCTTCATTCCGGACATTTTGGATAGCCTCCTAGCACCTGGCGCAAAGATACCGACCCCTGAGAAATACACCGGGAAGACCGACCCTTTGGACTACATGCAGCACTTTCAGTCCATGATGAGCCTACACTGTGTCCCGGATGCTATTCAGTGTAAGGCCTTCTGCACGGCTTTCCAAGAGGGAGCTCGGCGATGGTTCAACAACCTACCCCCGGGCTGTATCACATGTTTCGAGGACTTCAAGTCGCTCTTCCTGAATCAGTTCGCCACTAGTAAGCGACCGCAAAAGACGGCTTTGGAGGTGATGCAACTCACCCAAGGAAGGAATGAGAGTTTACGGGAGTTCATCACTCGGTTCAACAATGAGGCGGTCGAGGCACCCGATCTCACCGCTTCGTCTATGCTAGCCGCACTTATGAGCAATACGAGGGACGAGGAGTTCAAGAAGTCGTTAGCCCTCGATCAACCTCGCCGGTTCAGAAATAAGAAGTCAAGGATAGGTATATTCAATTGAAGAAGTGCTGAAAAACACGAGACGTCGGACGGAAGATCGCCGCCGAACGATAGGGCGGCAACCCGCATAAGCGGCAAAAGCCACCGAATCGAAAAGGCCGACCGATCGACAAGGATATCGCCAAGAGTTCACCCCGCTAAATGTGTCAGATGTCAAGTATCATGCCGTTAGAGCGACGGGAAACTATCAAAGAGCCCGAAGAATGAAGACCCGTCTGACAAGGACAAGAACCCCAATTTATACCGCCGCTTCCACAGAGGTCGGTCATGATACGGAAAATCACTGGCGGTTGAAAAAGAGATTGAGCTCTTCATTCAAAAGGGAGGTTAGGCCGATTCGTGAAACACGAACGAAACGCCGATCGCAGACCGGCGGTCGGACTACGAGCACTCACCCCGAGACGTAACGATAGGAATGATGGGGTAGCAGAGCACGAATACAGATAACCGCGAGAAAACAGAGGGCGGTCAAGGAAAGAAACGAGGAAATGCCAACAGCAAAATGACCGAATCGACCGGAGTTATTAACACGATATTTGGTGGAAATGCAACAGGGGATCCACCGTTAAAGGCGAAAACGATACGCCAAACAAAGTCGCGATTTACACTCCCATCAAAAACCGAAGGAGAACGATTTAATGATCTCTTTCAATGAGTCGGGCCTAAATGGAGTACATTGCCCTCACGATGATGCCCTCGTCAGAATCTCAACATGGACGGTTACGAGGTGAAGCGGTGATGATTGACACGGCGCTTCGGTCGACTTGCTATACTATGAAGCCTTCACAAATGGGGTACCAAGAGCGGCTATTACCTACGGACGGCCCCATCAAAGGAATAACCGGCCAAGATACTGTCGCCGGGTCTATCTGAAAGTGAAGTTTGGGCGAAGCCATACCAGATAGAAAGGGACGTGGAGTTCCTAGTCGAAAGTTCCAGGGGCATACAATGCAATAATTGGGAGAGCTACTCAAACGCCTCGTGTCGGTCGTCTCCACATACTACCAGTTATGAAGTTCCGACGCCCATGGAATCGAGTCGTCAGTCGTCAGAAAATCGCCGGAATGTTACTTGGCGTAAACCAAGACCCTAGAAGGGCGGTAAGGTCGACGAGCTCTCTTGACGTGAGAGCCGACGAAGAGACGGACAGATGAATCCAATGGAAGAGACGAACGGGTCGCATCGATGAAGCCAACCCTCCAAGTTCACAAATCTAGGTTCCGAGCTACGAAGAACCTAGCTAGAGAAATCACCGATTGTTTGGTGGAAAACATATCGCTTGGGTACCGAGCGACATGCCCGCATTTCTGACAACAGATGTCACTCCCTCGGCATTCGGCATGACCGCAAGCGATCGCATGTAAGAAGCGATGGCATAGTAAGGAGCGTCGGGGGTGATCGAGAAGGAAGTATGTTGTTGAAGCGGGTTCATAAGAGAAGTCAAATACCCGAATGGCTCGCTAACGTGGTCTTAGTAAAAAAGAAGAACGGGAAATGGAGGATGTGTATAGACTTCACTGATCTGAACAAAGCATGTCCAAAAGACAGCTTCCCATTGCCGAAAATCGACCAGTTAGTAGATTCTACCTCGTGGCACGAATCGCGACTTCGGACGCCTTCTCGGGCTATCATCAGATCCAGATGAGTCTAGAAGATGAAGAAAAGACCGCCTTCATAACCGACCAAGGCACATACTGCTACCAGGTAATGCCCTTCGACTTGAAGAACGCGGGGGCGACCTACCAACGGCTCGTCATGGAGGTCTTTAAAAAGCAGATCGGTCGATTCGATCGAAGCGTCGTAGATGATATGGTGGTCAAAAGTACGACGCCGAGGAGCATGTGGAAGATCTCAAGGAAGTCTTCCGCACTCGACTAAATTTCGATGAAGCTAAACCCTAAAAATGTGTGTTCGGGGTGGCATCCGAAAATTCCTAGGGTTTATGATCACTCACGGGAATCGGGTTAATCCAGAAAGATCGAGGCCATCATACGATGCCTTCGCCACAATGCTTGAAGGATGTTCGATATTAGCCGGTTTGATAATCTCACGAAAGGTGTTCATTTCAGATTGGGGATAAGTGCCTCCCATTTTCAAAGTGCCGAGGAAAGCGAATGTGACTCAATTCGATGGCCGACGAAAAGCGAACAAGCTTTTCAAAGACTTAAAGCAAGATTGTCTAGCCCGCCAATCCTACAAAGCTCGGTGAGACAGAGAGAACTCCGTATTATACATGGCGCTAATGAGGATCGATCAACAGCAGTGCTAATTCGGTCGGAGGGGAATGAACAAAGACCCTATCTACTACGTTAGCAAAGTGTTAACCAACCGGAAACACGATACACGCTATAGAGAAGATGACCCTCTCCTCGATAACAAAGCAAATTTCTAAGTCGAGGCCTTATTTCCAAAGTCACACCATCGAGGTATGGACCGACCACCCCTCAGCGGTCCTTCAAAAGCCCAAAACTCGGGTCGGTGATTAAGTGGGCGATGAGAACTGGGTGAATTTGACATACAATACAAGCCCGCACAACTATTAAGGCACGATACTAGCGACTTCATCGCGGAGATGAGCCAACCAAGCTCGGAGGACGAGTAGTTCCCACCGAGCCTCGTTTGTCGATGGCTCGTCCAATGCCGAGGGATGCGGAGCAGGAGTTGTCTTGATCACCGAACATAGAAGAAAAAGTAGAGTACGCCCTCCGACTAGAATTCAAAGCCTCCAATAACGAGGCGGAATATGAGGCCTTGATAGCCGGCCTCCAACTCGCCAAGGAGATGGAAGTGAAGCACCTAAAGATATACAGTGATAGCCAGGTGGTAGTCGGTCAAGTTACCGGGCATTACGAGGCCAAGGGGAACCACATGATCAAATACCTGGAGTTAGTCAAGCAGGAATTGAGCAATTTCGGACAGTATTCGATCAACAGAATAGAACGAGCTCAGAATGCCAAGGCTGATGCGCTTTCCAAAATGGCTTCCGACCGTGATGCCAAAAACAATATTCTGATCGAACGACTGGATCGGCCTAGCATTCAGAAGATCGAGGAAGTTCTCAAAGTAAATTCTGATCAACCGGGCTGGACAGAGCCGATCATGCGGTACCTTTTGGAAGGAAGACAACCGGAAGACGAATTAGCAGCCAAGAAGTTAAGGATAAAGGCAGCCGAATACACGGTTGTCAATGACTCTCTATATAGGCGGTCTTACGACTGGCCGCTCCTTCGATGTCTGAATGAAGAAGAAGCCGAGCAGGCAATGGCCAAAGTCCACGAAGGGATGTGCGGAAATCACGTAGGAGGCAGAATGCTGGCTCACTGGTTGATCAGACAAGAATACTACTGGCCGACGATGAGAAGAGACTGTCAAGAGAGGGTCGACCGATGCAAAGCCTGCCAGAAAAACAACAATTTGTCTCACCAGCCGACCGAGAGGATGAAAATTGTAAGTCACCCTATCCTTTTCGCCCAATGGGGAATGGATATACTGGGGCCTTTCCCTCTCGGTCCCGACAAAAGAAATTTTGATAGTAGCGATAGAATATTTTACTAAGTGGGTGGAAGCGTAATCTGCTACAATCATCGAGGGAAGGTTGAAAACTTTGTGAAGAAAAATATACTTTGTCGCTTCGGGATGCCCATGGTATTGGTTACAGATAATGGTCGGCAGTTTGACAACGCCAAGTTCAGAGACTTCTGTGACCGACTGAAGATCAAGCTACAATCGACCAAGAACCCATCCGCAAAGCAACGGTCTTGGAGAACACCAATAAAAAGATAATGAACGCACTGAAGAAGCGCCTGGATGGCCGAAAGACCTGGGTGGAAGAAGTAGATGAAGTTTTGTGGGCATATAGAACCACACCGAACGGAGCCACGGGGGAAACTCCATTCAGAATGACCTTCGGGGCGAAGCCCTGGTTCCAGTAGAAAGCATTGCACAATCAGAGGGTGTCGGCCTACGAAGAAGAGCGGAATGATGAAGCCCGCAGAGCAGAGCTCGTTCTCCTTAGCGAGGATAAAGAAAGGGTAGCCGCTCGTTCAGAGGCCATCAGGCAAAAGGCTACTGTGTTCTATAATGTAGGGTCAAACCGAGCAATGTAAAGGTAGGTGGATACGTCCTACGAAAAGCCGAGGCGGCTGGAAAACATCCTGGAAAACTCGGGCAGATGTGGAAAGGACCCTATCGAGTGGTTAAACAAGTCGGGCACGGTTCCTACATCCTAAGCGATGAGAAAGGGAAGATTCTACCAAGGCTTTGGAACTCCCAGAATTTGAAGGCTTTCTACCAATAGATAAGTTATATTTTTGTCAATTCTTCCTTATTATCCCCTTTTGTATACATGTGGGTACCTTTTTCCGTCCCCCGCAGCATGATTTTCAATAGCCCACGCCTCGCTATCATTAATAAAGGGTTCTGATTTCGGCAACAAAGAGTTATATCGCAGAGTAGAAAGTCCAATCAATCGCCCGACATTTTACATAGATCGACTATGGTCGGTCGGGTCGCCGAGACAAGATCCTCGGACCTCGCCATCGCCATCGCCATCGCCCGCATTTTACATAGATCGACTACGGCCGGTCGGGTCGCCGAGATAAGATCCTCGACCTCGCCATCGCCATCGCCCGGCATTTTACATAGATCGACTACGGTCGGTCGGGTCGTCGAGACAAGATCCTCGACCTCGCCATCGCCATCGCCCGTATTTTACATAGATCGACTACGGTCGGTCGGGTCGTCGAGACAAGATCCTCGACCTCGCCATCGCCATCGCCCTAAGCATTTTACATAGATCGACTACGGCCGGTCGGTCGTTTGATAAGATCCTCGGGACCTCGCCATCGCCATCGCCCTAGATTTTACATAGATCGACTACGGTCGGTCGGGTCGTCGAGACAAGATCCTGGGACCCTCGCCATCGCCATCGCCCGACATTTTACATAGATCGACTACGGTCGGTCGGGTCGCCGAGACAAGATCCTCGGGACCCTCGCCATCGCCATCGCCCGGCATTTTACGTTGATCAACTACGATCGATTGGGTCACCAAGTCTAGTGTCTTGGGACCTCGCCAAGATCGATACAAATCGAATACGGTCAATCGGTTCGGCCGGCCGACTACGAGCTACTCCACCGAAACTCAACATATGTAGAAAGTAAAGAGCATAAATACGGAAAAAGACAACGAATGAAACAAAGGCAAAGTTCATTTGACTTCATTACATCCCGGTCACAAGCCCGACCGGGTGAGCTTTACAGTTGGGGAGAAGGGGGGCTGTGAACAGGAGGAGGAGAAGGAGAATACCCGGGGGAATATACGGGAAGCCCTTAATCAAAGGAAGAGTCAAACGGGACAAGCATCATCTCGAGGAAGCTCGTCCTCCTCGACCGAAGCTAAGGTCCAGCCTCGACGGGGCGGGCCCCGGTCTTCCGCGCCTTCTCCTCACTTCCTCCAAAGAAAGGTCAAGAACGGCAGAAGCAAAGGCTCGCGAACGATCGAACGAAGGACCGTCTGACCTCTCGAACGCAGCGTTATAACAATTCTTCAGATCATAAGGGCTGTGTCGCAGTATACCCAAGCACTCGCCCCGCAAGAACCGCCTCGCCATCGCAGGATCGCCTCGGCCCTTTGTTTCTTTACCGAGGCTTGTACCTCCTCAACGATCCTCGGTCCGGGCATGATTTTGGAGGGCCTTGCATGATCTCGGAGGGCCTTCTCTTTAATACTCTCTCCGACTCCCATCGCCTCAAGAACACGGCATACTCCTGACGGCTTGGTCCCGATCGCCATCGCTTTTACCCTTTCGAGCTCCTCCTTCAGAACCGAGCTCAAGGCGCGACATCTCCTCTTCCCCGTGTCAACTTGGGCCTTCAAAACGCTGGCGCCTCCTCCCGAATCTTCTTCTCCTCCTCCAAAGAAGAATTTTGAGCTTTGAGAAGGTCCTCTCCTCTTCTACCTTTGAAAGCTCGTCCTTCAAGCGCTCGTGATTCGCTTTGAAAGTCCCGAACCTCACGGTCCGTAACGCCCAAACGCTGCATCGCCTCGAATGACATCATCGAGCTCCTCGAAAGTACGCAGGAGTAGGGACCCCATTTCCTTATCGCCCTCCGTCAAACTTCTCCCGCCCACGGAGGAGTAATCCTTTCTAAGATGTGACGGACAACGCCGATATCAAGAGTCAGGAATCCTCGGCAGCTTGATCGAGATTCCCACAACCCGACGCCACCCGCCACCTCCTTTCCTTTGAGTTGGATCAAGGACGGGAGATTGCTCGACCACCAAGGACAAACAACCGCCAAAGGGCAAAGAGATCGGTCGGCCACCGGGAACTAGGAGATTGATCGTCAACTCTGGCGACCCTCCTCCTCTTCAGAGGCCGTTCGACCTCCTCCTCCTCCTCGACCACAACAATGCTCTGATCAGGCGGGGCTACTACAGCAGGCGCCGCCAAGGGTTCGGAGACGACCGGAGGAATACGCCGCGGCCCGGAAGCGATTGGCCGAGCGACCGTCCAACTGGCCTCTCGTCTGTCTCCCCGACCTCGGCCTCCCGAAGGCCCTGCGGCCTGACGCTTATCCTTGATGAACTTGGGGGCACCGGGGTATGTGTTAACCTTCACCATAGCTGCACAAACAAGGGAAACAGGTTAGTAATTGAACCCAAAACCTACGAACAAAGAAGATAAATCAACCATGAGGGGTCAACCAGGCGGGGCAGTTCCCTCTCCTAGCCCACCAATTCGCGGCGGGGGGTCAATCAGAAGAGAGTTTGCAGAGGCCCCCCCGCCATA
Source organism: Erythroxylum novogranatense (assembly GCA_029891385.1). Lineage (NCBI taxonomy): Eukaryota > Viridiplantae > Streptophyta > Magnoliopsida > Malpighiales > Erythroxylaceae > Erythroxylum > Erythroxylum novogranatense. The sequence goes on from CM057224.1 coordinate 75,497,474, forward strand.
CCCCGAGATGAGCCGAAAGAAAGTTATAAGGGCCGAGCCCTTTATACGGCCCACTACCTCCCGCTCTTCCTAGAAAGCGATAGGTTTGTCGAGTCATTCCACCGCTTCGGCTTGAGGATACCTCCACTACCGGGACACTAAGAAGACCCCTGAGGCTTCACAAAGAAGTATTTCGTCCGCCAATAGTAATTTTACAGACGTCCCTACCGGCGATACCAGGCATCCTTATACATCAGGGAAGGGATGCCTCCCCCAGAGCTCGGACTTTGACTCATCCTTAGAAAATGGCGCAGGATGTTAACGGAGGGCGGACAGCCAAATTGGTGGCACAACAGCACAAGTCCATTTATGAAACGCCACCCGTTCGGAGGGATCTGACTAGGCCGCAATTGGAAATCAGTACACACTTCATCCACGATCGGCACGTATGGCAGTCTCAAGCCTCCGATCGAGAAGAAATATTCAGAGACGGCCATCCACCCGCCTCGGTTGCTTCCAATTCCCTCATTCTCAGAAGCCAACCTGGGCTCCCAGTCTGGCGGGATACTATTCCTAAGGACAGATCGGTGCAAATCCGCCGCAGACATCCTCGATTTACCTTTGGGCAGCTCCTTTACTATCAGCCCGTCCTTCCGCTCCCTTGTTGTAATTTCTTCAACATCCTCACCTTGACACATTGTCGCCTCCATAACTTCTCGACGACGACCTCCCATCGCCAGAACCGGTTAAGCGAAACCTCACTCCGAGAACCGCTAGACGACATGTTTTCTAAGAGGAATTTAGAAGATGAGAATGAAGGAGGGACGACCTATTCAATGGTAGGAATCGAAACTCGAGCAACGCTCAAACAACTTCGAAATAAGAATAAGCAAGAATGTATAAGAACAGGAGAAAGCAAAGGAAAGCAAAAAGACGGCAAGAATGAAATAAGTGTGAAGAAAAAAGCAAACCGTCTGTCGACTCGACACTTATAGAGGCTACGTCAACTACGATCCAACCGAAGCCCGACATGTGGAACACATCCGAGCTATCCCGGACACACGCCGCACGATCTAAACGGAGGCAAATCGGGTTACTCGAATTCGGGGCGCGAACAATGAGAAGACATTCGGAGACGGTGGTAACGGCCACAAAGACGATACGTTTCCAATTCTGAAAGCTGTCAGACGGCGTGCATCGTCAAATCATAAATGCCTCAAATGCCTTCATGCGCCCACTAATGGAGACAAATACCATCATCCGACCAATTAAAACTACCCGGCCGTTCCACGACCGCTATCGTAATATTGCCCGACCGACCGCTTATTCCACTTAGCCGATCGACAGACGGGCTATATCACAAGGCTCGACCGATCAACCTAACCCCGAGTCGTCTAATGACCGAGCTACAAAACCTCTACATACTCCCTCGACCCTTCTCTTCGCTCAGACTCAAGGAGTAGGGGAGCTTATGGTCGGGTCGGCCATTCCGGCTCAGACCCAGTCTAGACGACCTATGGACCGATCGATCTCTTCATCGATAATCGCCTTTAAGGTCAAGCCCACGCCTCCTCCTCGCCCATTAGCGTAGGAAATCTCCCATGCAGACACGTAACAAAACCTAAACCCGACTACTACTTGATATATAAGGTATTATTCTCTCATAATTGGTATGCGATCATAACCTAATTCGCTTCTCAATTCATCAATCCTTCCTACACTAAAAGCTTACTTGAGCGCTCGAGAGGCTAATCGGGTTGTCACCCCGACGAGCCTTCCTTGTTTTGCGTATATTCACGCCGCGTTCATCATGAAGGTGAAGACGATGGATTTCAATAAACGCACTGCTCACCCGTAATCCCAGTAACCAATCCTCTTTTTAAAATTAATATAAAAAGCATGCATTAATAAGACATGAACGTGTTTCCTGCTGTCCGAGATCCCAATCATCCAAACTTTTTACATTATTTATTTCATAATTCATAACTTTATTCCACTGGAGTATAGAAAGCTCACATGTAAGAATAAATCCTTCAATTATTCTTGGAAGAGTGATGAGAATGTTTGTCAAGAACGTGATGTCATTGATAATGACTTCACCATCTTATAAAGTAAAAGATAAAAACACTCTTGTCTGATTGAACTTATTTAAAAAAATTGCTATGATCATTAAATCTATTTAAGAATTGTTTAATTTTTAAAAAATTCATTATATCTCTTAAATTTTTATTGAAAATAATTGTAAAACATGTGAGATATATAAAATATATGAATCAATCATATATTGTTCCGTAGGGACCTAATTTAAACTTTAGATTTGACTCAATTAATTAAAATTGATAAAAATAATAATTCAAGATAATTATAATAAATTATTGAATCGAATTGTGTTTTATTAATTCATGTTAAATTTAAAAGTCATACCGTGATATGTTAACAATATTGTTCATGTCTCATATGTTCCATGGTTATTTATTTAATTTAAATTTTATAATTTTAAAGCTTGTTAATTTTTAATGAGTTAAAATAAATCATGTAACTTTTACCTTAACTATATATAGAGACGTGGCCAATTGGTAAATTTTTTTACTCAATAAAGAAAATTTTACTTTATTAATTTTTATTTATATATATAAATAATCTCAAAAAGTATGCACTTGCCAATTTAAAAATTTTAAATTAAAGTCAAAATTTAAAAATTATTTTTCTTTTAATTATCTATGCTTGCACATAATCAATTAATATATGTCTCTTGAGATGGTCTTTGCTACGTAAAACCTCACCTATTCAGACAATGATGGGATGTTTTGGTCCCAATTTCTGAGATTGTGCTGCTTTGCTTTCTCAGATCATAATGAACAAATCCAAACTTACATCATTCACTTGGATCATTCCCAAAAGCCTGATTCCTTCTCAACACACCATGAATGGCATCGACGAATCCTGACTTCATTGTTGAACTCTCCTCCTCGTGATGATGATAATGAAGCTCTCCTCTATTCTTATGAACATGTCCTGCATGGCTTCAGCTCCAGGCTCACCAGGTCTCAGCTCTTTGAAATTCAGAACTCTCCTGCTCATATTGCCAGTCATAAGAACTCCTTCGTCAAGGAAGCCACCACCCACAGCCCCCAGTTTCTCTGGTTGAACCACAAGAACGGCCTGTGGCCAACTGCTGTTGGTAAAAGGAAAAGAATAAAATATTCAAGGGTAAAGTCAAGGACACAAAGAGGAACGAAACGAAATGGAAATTTTGGACCATAATCCCACAATTCCATACACTAACAAGATTATAGAAAACCACTAACTTATTTTGTTTAACCAATAAAATAAAATGACCCTAAAACCTTTTGAAAGGTGTCCCTTGAACGTCTGGAAATGGAAGCTTCAGCTGCTGCCCTGTTGAGCTTGAATATGGTTGAGACAAAATATCGAACACCTTCTCCTCTGTTCACTCAAGCTTCAGCTGAATGAAGGATGTAGCTTCTAATCTTCAATTTGTAACTCAGATTGCTCACTGGAAAAGTGAATGTATGAGAAATGATTTTTTGTGTAAATTGAAAATGAGTGTAGCTCTTCTATATCATCGAATAGAGATCTTCGATTTTGTAAATGATTTTGTAAAATTCCATCTATTCAGAAACTACTTCACTATCTATTCTTCAAAGGAAAACTTAGTTTCAAGGAATAAAAAATGACACAAAAGGATGATAATCAAAATGAAAACTTGCGTAATCGAAAACTGGAAAAATGACTTTGTATCTTTGTATTGATGATAGGTTTTTTCCTTCATACATACGAAAGTGAAAAGAGGAGCCTTTAATTAGCTCATACATGTTACGATATTCTTTGAACATTAACTGAAAAACAAAGTCTTGGACTGATGAATAAACCTTACATTTCCTAATTTAGTAAAGACAAAAAGCAACTTCATTTGTCTTTAGTGTAACTAAAACCAACATCATTAAAAAGGAACTTGTACAAAGATGGATGAAGACACATTTTCATCTGCAGCTTGTTTTTCCAAAGAACCAAAGACCGATATAGATTAATACTTGATTTTGCTAATTAAATTTCTTGAAAATTGCTTTAACCTTCGCTGGTTTTTTTCTCTCGCACTTCAAAGTTACTTCCTTCCTGGTTACTTCTTACGCAATTCGTTACTTCCTTCCTGCGAGTAAATCGCAAGTAATCAATTTTATTCTCAATTTTGTTGTGCATCGATCATCTGCTTCTTTCATTTTCCATTCTTCCTTGCCTTGTGCTTCATCCATCTGACTTGTATCTTCATTACTTTGATCCATACATTGTTGAATTATGCTTAGGATCATCATCTTCAACTTCCACTTGCATTTGAGCTCCTTCATCTTTCCCTTCACCTTTCTCTTCTTCCTTACCTTCACTACCATTGCTAATTCCTCTGCCAATTTTAACACTTCAGGCTGCCCAAGACAAGTCATCTCAATAGCTCCTCCTTTGTCTTGTGGAGCCTGCACTCCAATCATCTTCTTAAATGAATCAAACTTCCACCTTGGTAATGCTTTGGTGAATACATCAGCAAGTTGGAAGTTAGATCGACAAAAAGCCAACTTAATCTCCTTCTCTTCAATCAGCTCCCTCATATAATGATACTTGACTCTCATATGCTTGGTTCTCATGTGATCCGAAGGGTTTTCAGCCATTGCTATAGCTGAACTTGAATCACAATAAATAGTCACACATTTCCCTTGCAATTCATCAACATCCATTAAAATTTTCTTCATCCATTGTGCTTGTTTGGCTGCCATATTTACAGCAACATACTCAGCCTCGGCAGTGGACTGAGCAACCACCTTTTGCTTCCTTGAACTCCATGCAAACACACCAGTCCCTAAACTACAACAATATCCACTACCTTTTACAATCTCCATTTCCAGATAGCTTGCATCACTAAATACATATAATTCCACATTCTTTCTCCTTCCATACCATATTCCATGATCAACCGAATACTTAACATATCTCAATACTCTCCTAGCATACAATGCATGATATCTTGATGGATTATGATTGAAAGCAGCCAACATATTTACAGCACAAGCAATATCGGGTCTAGAGGCACTTAAGTACATTAATGAACCGATTATGCTTCTATAGTAAGTTTCATCAAAATTTTCACCTGGTTTGGTTGCTTCCAACTTCAATTGATGCTCCATAGGTGTTGTCATGCCACTACTCTCCTTCAATCCAAACTTATCAAGCAACTCCTCGGCATACTTCCTTTTATGAATGAAGATGCCATCATCCCTTTGTTGAATCTCCAAACCCAAGAAATATCTCATCTCTCCCAAATCAGTCATTTGAAATTTTGATTTCATGGAGTCTTTGAATTCACTCACAAGCTTATCTTCAGTCCCTATAATCATCAAATCATCAACATAGAGTGAGCAAATCAATTTACCTTCGGTATAGGTCTTGACATACAATGTTGCTTCACTTTTGCTCCTCTCAAAGCCATTTTGCACCAAATACTTGTTGATTCTTGAGTACCAAGCTCTTGGAGCTTGCTTCAACCCATACAAGGCCTTCACTAGCTTGTATACCTTCTGCTCTTCACCATCTTTCACATAGCCATCTGGTTGTTTCAAGTAGACATCTTCATCTAGCATCCCATTCAAGAAAGCACTCTTGACTTCCATTTGATGCACTTTCCACCCATTATTTGCAGCTAGTGCCAATAACATCCTCACCGTGTCCAATCTTGCAACTGGAGCATAAGTTTCGGTGTAATCCACTCCATACTCTTGCTTGTATCCTCTCACAACTAGTCTAGCCTTGTATTTGTTGATTGAGCCATCCGGATTCAACTTCTCTTTGAAAATCCACTTCGAATCAACCACTTTTGTTTCAGCTGAAGGTAAATCCACTAGTAGCCAAGTCCCATTCTCCTCTATTGCTTTGATTTCTTCATCCATAGCTCTCTTCCATACTTCATGTTTGATAGCTTGCTTGAATGTCCTTGGTTCTGAATTAATGCTCATGGCTGATTCAATTACAGCCAATGCTTCATTTGGTTCTTCATCATCTTCACTCTGCACTCAAATCAAAATAGGGTTAGTGTCTCTATAAATTGATGCCAAGTCCCTTGTCTTGTGTGCACTATTGGAGCTTGATGATCCTCCACTTTCAGGACTTGAAACATTCTCCTCCTGACTTCCATTGCTGTCATTCTCATTTGAATTTGATACATCCAAGTGAGGTGTCTCCTCCTGAGTTCCATCATCCTCAAGGTTGTGATCATCATCTGCATTTTCTCTTGCTATTTCACCCACATTTGGATCAGCCAATGGAAATTCAACACCAACAGTCCATGATCTGCCATCAATCAGCTCATCCCACTTCCATGCCTCATTTTCATCAAACTTTACATCTCTAGTGACCAAAGATTTTCCAGCTTCGGATTGTAGATCCGATACCCCTTTGATTCTCCACTATATCCCATCATCACCCCCTTGATTGCCTTCTCATCTAACTTGGTTCTTCTAACTTCAGGTATGTGTACATAAGCAATGCATCCGAAGACTCTCAAGTGCTGCACTTTTGGTTTAACTCCAAACCAAACTTCAAATGGAGTCTTTCCATCCAATGCTCTAGTCTTCAATCGGTTCTGAATGTACACTGTTATATTGCATGCTTCAGTCCAAAATTTTCTTGGCACATTCATCCCAATCATCATTGATCTAGCCATCTCCATTATGCTTCTATTCTTCCTCTCCGAAACACCATTCTGTTGTGGTGAATATGCAACAGAAAATTGGTGAAATATCCCTTCCTTTTCAAAGTAACTCTTCATCTCATTGGAAACATATTCACCTCCCCTATCACTTCTCAAGCATCTCACCTTATGTCCACATTGACTTTCAGCTTCAGCTCTCCAAACTTTGAACAATCCGAAAACTTGGTCTTTTGTTTTCATGAAGTAGATCCATGAATATCTTGTTGCATCATCAATAAATTCAACATAATACTTGCTTCCTCCTGCTGAAATAGTTTTCATTGGACCACACACATCAGTGTGCACCAATTGGAGCCTTTCGGTTGCTCTCCAATCACTTGATGGATAAGGCAAAACATGACTCTTCCCTTTGCACATGCTTCACATAATCGATTTCAACTTGTCGCTCAATGGAGGTATACCAAGAACCAATCCTTTCTTTTGCATTTCAATCACATAATCTAGATTTGCATGCCCATACCTTTGATGCCAAAGCTGAGTTACTTCTGTCAATGAGAGACTTGCAAATGCTCCATCCACTTCTTGCATCTTTAGCTTGAAAATTTTGTTCACCATTGGAACCTTATGCACTAACTCCCCTTCTTCATTGAAAATCCTACACATTTCTTCTTCAAAGTACACCTTATATCCTCTTTCCAAAGAAGTTTGTCCCACACTGATCAAGTTTTGATCAAGTTCAGGGATAAAATACACTTCATCAAGGATGGTACTTCCTGATTTAGTATCCAATTTCACCGACCCCTTCCAAGTAACCGGCATAACTTCACCATTTCCTATCATAACCACAACATTAACTCCTTCACTCTTGCTCACAAATCCTTCCTTCTTTTTTGTCATGTGGTTGGAACAACCACTATCTATTAACCACTCACATTCCTTCTCCAAATTCACTTCAGAAATGCACACATTTTCAGCAGCCACCGTTTTCAACTCTTGACAAGTTTCAGCTTCAGCTGTAAACACATTCTCTTCAGTTATGGCTTGGTTTGATTGGTTTTTGGTTTGTGAAGGTTCAGGTTGAAAGCTTGACATGTTTAGAGATTGGTTTTGTGTATTTGAAGATGTTTGTGGCTGTGAATATAATGTTGGTTCTGTCATTGGTTTTGTGGCTTGAAAATGCTGGTTTAATGAATTTGGCAGATTTGCTTGCATGTTTTGGTGAGTTTGTTGCATTGAGCTAGGTTGAGGTAGGCTTGGTTGAGGATAATATGCATATGATTGCGAAATTGAAGAGGGTTGTGGCATTTGAGATTGATATATAGGCTGTTGAGGAATCGGGTATGAGGTTAGGCAAGGTTGAGATGATTGAGTTTCTGGTTTTCCAATGAAATGAGCTTGATGGATTTGAGGTTCAGAAACTTGTTGGTATGATTGAGGTTGGTATGGCAGCATGTTTGGTGAGGGATTGGTTCTTTGGAGAGGATGTATGGGTGGTGGCTTCCCAAAGAGTGAACTTTGGGGATTTTGATGCTCCTTCATCCACTTTTCATAGCAAACCCTCCTTGTATGTCCCCTTTTCCTACAAAAAACACATTCAATATTGTCATTCCAAAAGCAATCCTCAGCTGAATGGTTGTTCCTCCCACAAAATATGCAATTGACAAACATTCTCATTCTACTCATCCTTGCTCCTCCTTGCATTCGGGTATCTTTATGGCTAGGATATTGGTTTGAATTTTGGATATTTTGGTAGGGAATTGGTGAGGCATATTGTGTTTGAGAGTAGGCTCAGTTTCTTGATTGTCCTACTTCTGTTCATTTGGCTACTGCTCATCGTGTTTTACGGTATTTGAAAGGAACCACTAGTCAGGGTCTTCTTTTTCCCTCCGAAAGTGATCTTCGCCTTACCGCTTATTCAGATTCGGATTGCGGTACTTGTCGGTACAAAAGGTGATCTATTACTAGATTTTGCGTATTTCTTGGTTCTTCCTTGATTTCTTGGAAAACTAAGAAGCAATCCACCATTAGTCGTAGTTCTTCCGAAGCTGAATATTGTGCCTTGACAACTGTATCTTGTGAAGTGAAATGGCTTCAATATTTACAATTCCCTTGGCTCTTATTGTTCCAACGCCTTTGTTTTGTGATAACCAATCTGTTGTTTACTAAGCTCAGAATCCGTTTTTTTGCGAACGGACTAAGCACATTGACATCGATTGTCATGTGGTCCGCGACAAATTACCGCATGGTATTATTGTGTTGCTTCCAATTTCTTCTGCCAACCAGTTAGCTGATTGTTTCACTAAAGCTCTTTCATCATCTATGTTTCAGGATTCTTTTCGCAAACTGGGAGTACATAACATATACTCACCAGTTTGAGGTGGGATGTTAGAGTTATGTTTGACAGTGATGATAGTTAGCTTGGAACCTACTGTATAAATACCGCTCTACTTGATTATAATGATTTAGATTTTTACCCTCTGTATTTTCGGTTATTATGATATGAGCTTCCATGATTATGTTGGTTTTTTATGTGGATTAGGGTACGGTAAAAAGGAAATGAAGAAAGTCATCGGCGTTTACGGTGAATTGTCGTGAAGGAAAAGAACAAGATCCGAACTACCCTTCTTTCATGGCCATCTTTTCCGCAAGCAACATTCTTCTACCGTAAAAAGTTCAGAGAGTCGTGACAAATGTGGGGAATGATTTGTCATTTACCATGCAACTACAAAATACCGAGTTCCAAAGATCGTAGTTGAGCCAACAACTTTGTCCTTCACTTACAAGTACCGTGTCGTGTTTTCAATGAAGATAATGTTAAGTGACCATTTCATCACAATAACTTAAGCGATGTGAGGTCAACTTAATGGAGAAAAAACGATGTGATGGGTGTCGAATCCACCAAAAATAAATCCCAAACACCAAACGAAAATGAATTGCGCACAGTGGTAAATGGGGTCGATCCACAGAGAATGGAACAATTGATTTTATTCAAATGCCAAAGAACGAATGAAATTAAATAAAAAGGGGTTTTGAAGTTTTCGACTAAAACTACTAATTGAAATAACAACTGATAAAAGATTAACGCAAATTAATAAAAGAATAACCAACAAAGAACACAAATAAAATTGATAAACTCAATAAACGGCAACTTAGCCAGGAAATTCCTAGTTATGCTTAGACCGCGATCATCGACTCAAATATTTTCTTTGGTTTAATAATAGGTTAGCTATGGTTACCAACTACCTCTGGCTCCCTCGTTTCTTCTTAATTTTAGAATAGTCGCAGAAACTCCTTTGAACTATTCCCTAATTAATTAATAACCCCTTCGAGACTCTCTCCGAGATTCAATTAGTTAACAGCAATAAACTCTAAAGAAACACTAACCCTAATCGACTACGCATGCACTCACGCTTCATCTAGTTAGATCGCAAGTTCCTCCACACAAAATCGCATAAGTACTATGCCCCAGTGCCAATTGCCACAAACACCAATCACCCGTTAGACTCCACCAAGTAAATCAGTTGGCGATATGCAAATTAACTAACTCTACAATGAGGCCTCAATCGCAGAATCAATTAATAAACAATGACAGTAAATCAGAAACAGTACGAATATTATAAACCAAATATTAGGAACAATAGTCTCACGAGTCAAAGCATAATAATTGGAATTCCCCGACTAAAACAGATTAGCTACTCATAACGAAATTAAACCTAACAAAATTCTTAATCAACATAGTCTAAATAACAAAGAAGAAGAAAGAAAACTAGGAAATCTCCCTAAAGTACGTTGCTGTCTTCTCTCCACTGTTTCGTTATAAAAATCCAAAACCAAAAGAGAGCCCTCTCTTCAAGTGAATCTCTATTTTCCCCGCCTAATTTTCCTCAAATTACCGCTAGCCTTTGTTTCTTATTGTTTTTCCATTGTCGTGGGCCCCACTTAATTAAAATCCACTTGTTTTTATTCCATCCACTCTCCTTATTCCCGTAACTTCTTCTTGTTTCCAGCCCATGTTTTCTTTTTCCTCTTAATTGCCGTGGGCCCTCCTTTGCTTTAATTGCTGATTTCTCCTCTTAATTTCTCACATCATGCAAAAATTATAATTCCCTACAAGAAAATATTAAATCAAATTAAGTCTCGATAATTGCATCAACAAGAGGAATGAAAAGGGATAATTAAAACGTAAATATTGGACAAATATGCACTTATCACGATGCTTCTTCACATTCCTCGTCCATCATATATACAGAAAAACCATCCTAAATAGGAGCCCCTAAAGATGGAAAAACTCCCATAAATCTACCACTAGAAATCTCCTATACAGAAGTAACCTTTGTACAAAAGGAAAGATCCAAAATCTATACTATATAGGAAAGACCGATAATAGCGTCCAATACCCCCCCCCCTCAAGTTGGAGCATGAGGATTAAAAATGCCCAACTTGCAGAGAAGAAAATCAAACTGATTTGCACAGAGGACACAAATGCAGTCTGAATATTCCCACGTTGAATCTCATCACGAATAAAATGGCAATCCACTTCAATGAGTTTTGTGCGCTTGTGAAAGACAGGATTAGCGGCAATGTGCAATGTTGATTGGCTGTCACAATACAAACGTATAGGAGCAGAGTGTTCAACACTAAGAGAATCCAATAACCCCTTTAACCATTTGAGCTTGCAAGCTGTAGTAGTCATAGAGTGATACTCAACTTCTGTAGAGGATTTAGACACTGTGTGTTGCTTCTTTGTTTTCCAATAGATAGGTGAACGTCCCAAGAAAACACAATATCCATTCAAAGATCGTCGAGTCAATAGGCAGGCAGCCCAATTCGAGTCATAATAAGCATATAATTTCAAATCACAGTTGGCCTGAAGTAGAATACCTTGACCTGGATTTCGCTTTAAATAATGTACAACTCGCAAAGCTGCATCCCAATGCTCCTTCTTCGGATGCTGCATAAAATGAGTAAGAACATGCACACAATATCACAGCTCAGGTCTATTAATGGTAAGATAAATCAGACGCCCAACTAGTCTTCTAAACTGACCTGGATCATCAATTTCATCCCCTGTAGTAAGAGCCAATTTATGATTTTGTTCAAGAGGAGTGTTGGCAGGCTTAGCTGCAAACAAGCCTGCTTCAGATAGAATATCCAAAGCATATCTACATTGACACAAGAAAATGCCATCTGAATTGTGTGCTACCTCTATCCTGAGAAAGTATTTCAACTTCCCCAAATCCTTCATATGAAAACATCTACTCAAATAAGCCTTGAATTTTTGCAATGCGGTTTCATCATTACCTGCAATGATGAGATCATCCACGTAGACAAGTATAGCTAAGAGTACAGGACCATCCCGAAAAATGAATAGAGAGTAATCAAAACTAGATTGTGTGAATCCATACCCCTTCAAGGATGCTGCCAACTTAGCAAACCAATAGTGAGGCGCTTGGCGCAAACCATATAGGGATTTTTTAAGACGACACACCTTTCCTGGTATTAAAGAAATAAAAGCATGAGGCATTTTCATATACACCTCTTCATCCAAGTCACCATGCAAAAATGCATTTTGTACATCCATCTGATGAAGTTCCCAACCTTTCGCAATAGCAATAGCAAGAAAAGTGCGAATCGTAGTCATCTTTGTTGTTGGAGTGAACGTTTTATGATAATCAATTCCTTCAACTTGATTATTTCCAAGTATCACTAAACGTTATTTATAACGTTCAACACTTCCATCCGAGTTATACTAAATTTTATAGACCCACTTGCTGCCAATTGCTTTCTTTCCATGAGGCAGGTCTTCTATTGTCCATGTATCGTTGTCCTCCAGAGCTTGTATCTCCTTTTTCATTGCTTCTCTCCAACATTCCTTTTTCATTGCCTCTGCATAAGTATTAGGTTCATGACCTGCAGTAATACTAGCCAAAAATGACCGATGTTGCATGGAGAATTTATCATAATTCACAAAATGTGCTATAGGATAAGAAATACCTGAGGAGTCTAATTGGAACAAAGAACTCGATGAGGGGCTTACTTGAACAACATGAGTCACATAATCCTTCAAGCAAACTGAGGGTTGCCTTATTCTATGTCCCCTACCAAGATGCTCCTCTAAACCATCAGTCTGACCTATGCCATCACCATCACTATTTCTAGTTTCCTCATTGACAACAATATTGACTTCCTCTTTCTCACTTTGCTCCTCTTGATCCTCAACAACATCAAAGCCCAAAGTGATATCTTTAGTCAAATCTATATCTGCAATAGTCTTTTCAACATAGGGAAATTTAGATTCAACAAAGACCACATCTCTAGAGACAAAATATTCATCGTTCTCCAAATCATACAATCTCCATCCTTTCTTCTCAAAAGGATACCCGACGAAAACACACTTTCTACTTCTACTTGCAAACTTATCATTTTTCCGATTCAAATTATGCGCATAGCATAGGCAACCAAAGATTTTAAGATGCTTATAAGAAGGGATCGCTCCAAAAAGAATCTCATATGGTGTTTTACCATTCAACACTGTAGAGGGGATTCGGTTAATTAAGTAACCAGCTGTAAGTACACACTCACCCCAAAATTCAATCGGCAAATTCGCTTGAAATCGCAAAGCCCTCGTCACATTAAGAATATGGCGATGTTTTCTTTCAACTCGCCCATTCTGTTAAGGTGTACTGACACATGATGTCTGATGCAATATACCATTCTCCTCAAAATATTTCTTCAAACATACGAATTCACTTCCATTGTCACTTCTAACAATTTTCATATTTTTCTCAAATTGTCTCTTAATCATCACAATAGATTGCCTAAGAACATAAGCAACCTTATCTTTCTCATTCAGCAAGTATATCCAAATAGCACGAGAATAATCATCAACTATTGTTAAAAAATAAATTGCACAACAAGATGCGGGAACTCTATAAGGTCCCCGTAAATCACAATGTATCAAATCAAAACACTCTTTGGCTTTGTTGTCGCTAGAAAAGAACACTTCCCTAGTTTGTTTTGCTCTAAAACAGACATCACAAGCCTTATTACAATTGCTAGCTGAACTACCAACTTCAGAAATCAACTCTACCACCTTTGGAGAAGGATGACCCAACCTCATATGCCATAGTTCAAAGGACGCGTCATCTGTGGTTTTGCATGCGTGAGCTGAAGCCACTCCCTTGAGAAAATAAAGCCCCTCACATTGTTCACCCGCTCCAATCAGCCTCCTCAAATCTAGGTCCTTTATAGCACAACATTGGTCAGTAATTTGAGCTACGAAACTCGAATAATGTAAAAGCTTTGAGACAGATATTAAATTGCAATTTAAGTTGGGAACAAAGAGAACATGTTGCAGCTTTAAATCCTTTCCAAGGACAACACTTCCTTCTTTGACCGCCATTGTCTTATCTTCATTAGGTAAACCAACAGAACAAGGTATGATGCCACGGACTTCTTTAAGGTAAGCATATGTTCTTGTCATATGATGGGAAGCACCAGTGTCAATAATCCAAGACAAAATATTTTGCTTACCCGACAACCACTCACTATTACTGTTTTTGGTCGAGCTCAACATTCCCATCAATTTGTTCCATTGTTCATCACTCAGCCCAGTAAAACCCTTCCTGTCAGCATCAGTCACATTTCCTTGTTCTCCATCACCTCCAGGTACGTGCACAGCATTGGCTCGCAAGTTGGTTCCCTTGTTACGACTTTCAGTTTGGCGTTTGTGTCCACCACCCCGTCTAGACATATTAGAGCGAGGTATATTCCCCCACCACTCTGGGTATCCTATTAATTGAAAGTAAGACTCAGCATCATGTCCTCCTTGCTTGCAGTGTGAAGAAACTGCACTTTTATCCTTTCCTGAACTTCAACTGCCAGCTTATATTGTAAAGCTCATGGAGTTACCTTTTTCTTCCCTTGTTCGTGTCATGTTCCTCACCCGCTCCTGCTGAACAATTGATGAGTAAACCCGATTTAGGTTTGGCAGTGGTTCTGTATTCAATATATTGGAACGTACTATTCTATACACTTCATCATCTAAGCCCATCAAAAATTGATGAACTTTTTCCTCTTCACGTTTCTTTTCCAATTCAGTTGTAAGATTACATTTGCATCCACTACATTTCCACATCGGTATCTGGTTATAGTTGTACATGTTAGATTATTTAATGTCCCATGTAAGTTATTGATTGAGTCCTATGAAATGCACCCGAGATCATGGTTATTGGGTATTACAGACTGGGTCTCAAATGGGTCACAAACCCTTTTCCTCTCTCTTTTAATTCCAAAGGACATGTCCTTTGGTAATGGTATATAAGTTGCAATAACTTATGAAATCATTCATTCTTAACCATTGAGAAAAACATTAACGAAAGAAGACGAGAGGAAATAAAAGCGTTTAACGAAATCGACATCTAACGAACACGAGATCATGGATACAGGTATGTCGAAATCTTTTGATCCGATAATTGCTTACAAATGGTATCAGAGACTGGTATTGCATGATTAATTATTCTACCGTGTATCATTTTGTATGAATAACATGATGAATGATTATGTATTTTATGGCATTATACAGAAATCGAATAAGAACTTTCGGTGATAATATATGATTGTGTTTTGAAGTTTTCGGTTTGATAATTTTCTGGATGTTCATAACATTCTTAAGGATGAACCGAAATATCATGCAATTCAAAACACTAAAGGTTGAATTATTATGGTGATGGTTTGTATAAATGTATGGGTTAAAGGAAGAAACATATACATGAGAAAGAACCGAAGATGAATGTTCGATATGTATATATATGTGTTGCTTAATCTTCGATGTTATACATATGCATGAGAACCAACAGAGAAAACGGTTTGATGTATGTTTTTGAATGGATTGAAATTCCAGAAACCAAAATGAATGTTCAGTGTTCGGTATGAAAGAGAGACCGTAAACAATATTTGCTCTTCATAGTTCATAATGCGTTAAATGATTTTGTTCTGTTTTTTATGCATATCGGAAAACGATTTTCAGTTTTTAATCGTGGAAAGAAAGAAAAGAAACTCATGGTTTAGAGAGAATCGAAAGATCAATAGGTTGGAATGGTTTTTGGTATAACGAGAAATCAAATACAACAGATGCTCTTCATAAGGATTCAGATGTTTTGTGGTATAAAATATCCAAAGCATCGTAGGAAAAGAAAGAAGAAAAGAAGAATAAAAAAAACCAGAAACAACGTCTGAGGAAGACGATGAACAGCGTAGACGCTGCATCGTTCTGTTAAGTCTGGCACGTGCTCTGCACGCGCCAGACTCCTCCGCCAGGCACAGATGCTAGCGTGTGCAGTGCACGCGCCAGACGGGCTTCCAAGCCCAATAAGGGACTTCTGGACTGATTTTTTGGGCTTTGAGCTATTAAGGGACAATATTTTGGGTTAATTAATAGTTATGGACTTTAAACCCAAAATAAACATTATTTTAGGATGAAACATAAGGGCTTTTTAATTCATAATGATTTATACATAATGTAATTTTAGGATGGAATATTTTATGTTATGTAATAATTGGAATTAAATTTTCCTATTATATGTTGAAGGTAATACATGATATTATGGACATTTAAAATAGTTTGTTTGTCACCAAAGTGACCAAATTAGGTAAATTAAATTTTATCATGTATAATAATTGTCCAATTAAATGTTTATTAAATGGAAAAGCTTGTTAGTCACCAAAGTGACCTAGCTTGAAATTTTAATCATTTGATTGTGATTATTTCAATTGTTCATTATGATAGGATGCTAAATGACATAAAGGTTGAATTGAACAATTGAGATTATTAATTATAACACTAGGAGGTCACCCAAAGGTGGACCATTGCTTATAATTAATGACATTAAAGGGATTTTATCAACATATTAAGTTAATATGATTGTATATCCAAAGATAACTTATATATTGATTATAATATGCTTGATTGTCCATTATAGTATTATATATAAGCATCATAATATGTTATTTCGTATTTAAATTTCACCCAAAGGAGGATTTAAATGCATAATTAATGTTTATTAGTTAGTTTGAATCCATTTAGGTTTACTCAAAGCATTAATGTGAACTATATGTTGTATGTGCAGCATCTACTAGTTTGTTCGGCTTAGGCAATGGCTTGATTAAATTCAATGTTCTGAATTATGAGGATTGGTCCGAACAAATCCAGTTTCAATTGGGTGTAATAGATTTGGACTTAGCCATAGTTTCAGACGTAAGGCCTGAAGCCATAACTGAGGTCAGTTCTGAAGCTGACAAGTCTTATAATGATGCTTGGGAATGGTCTAATAGGCTGAGCTTGAATTTAATGCGAATGACGATCGCAGAAAATGTCAAGCCATCAATGCCTAAAACGAACAATGCAAAGGAATTCATGTTGAAGCTGAAAGAATACTCCCAATCTGATATAGCTGACAACTCCATAGTAGGGACTTTAATGAGTAAGCTAACGACCACGAAGTTTGAAAGTTGAAGTCTATGGGTATGGATGTGAGTGAGTCCTTTTTGGTACAATTTATCATCAACTCACTTCATTTAGAATTTGGCCAGTTCCAGGTGAATTATAACACCATTAAGAAAAAATGGAACCTTCAAGAAATTAAGGCCATGTTAGTTTAGGAGGAAGGGAGACTGAAGAAAATAAAGGACCACTCCATTCATTTCACATTTCATCAAGGTGCTAGTAGCAACAAGAATAAACCACGAAAGAAAGGCAAAGAGAAGGACAAAGCTCTCAGCAAAGTTAATGAGGGTCGAATCAAGAAAGATAATAGGTGCCACTTCTATAAGAAGCCTGGCCACTTTCAGAAAGAATTTCTGAAAAGAAAGGCTTGATTCGAAAAGAAAGGTATATACTATGTCTCAGTATGTTTTGAATCAAATCTTATTGATGTGCCTAAAAATAATTGGTGGTTAGATTCTGGTGCAACTACTCATGTGTCAAATGTTAAACAGGATTCCTTACAATCCGCACCATAAACTAACCTAAAAGTTCTTGTATATGGGGAATGTAATGAAGGCACGGATAGAGGGCATTGGGACGTACAGATTGATCTTGGACATTGGATGTTACCTAGATCTAGAAAAGTGTCTTTATGTTCCTGAATGTGCTAGAAATTTAGTTTCTGTTGCAAAATTGGATGATGTAGGATTTCAATTCAAGATTGGAAACAATGTCTTTTCATTGTATAAACGTAAGTACTATTATGGTTCTGGTACATTAATTGATTGTTTATATCGTTTCAATCTTGATATTGATTTTGCTTAATCTCTGTTTCATGTTGACCACATTATAGGAAGTAAATGTAGTGCACATAATGAATGTTCTGCTTTTTTATGACATAAAAGATTAGGTCATATATCCAAAGAAAGGGTACGGAGGTTAGTGAAAAATGAAATCTTACCTTTATTGGATTTTGTTGATCGATATATGTGGATTGTATTAAAGGCAAGCAAACCAAACATATATCAAAGCATCCACCACAAGAAGTAACGCATTACTTGAATTGATACACACTGACATCTGTGGTCCTTTCGATGTTCCTTCTTGGGCCGGCGAAAAATATTTCATTACCTTTATTGATGACTTCTCACGATATGGATATGTTTATCTACTACATGAGAAGTCTCAGTCAGTGGACATCCTAGAGATGTTCATTAATGAGATAGAAAGGCAGTTAGATAGAAAAGTAAAAATAGTGAGGTCTGATAGAGGTGGTGAATATTACGAAAAATTTGATGAAAGTGGACAATGTCCAGTCCATTTGCAAAGTTTCTTAGTCGAGGCATATGTGCACAATACACAATGCCTGGTATACCACAACAAAATGGTGTAGCTGAAAGGCGAAATCGTACTTTGATGGAAATGGTTAGGAGCATGATAAGTAATAGTACTGTACCTTTATCATTGTGGATGCGTGCATTAAAGACCGCTGAGTATCTGCTAAATAGGATTCTTAGTAAGGCAGTTCCTAAGACACCTTATGAACTGTGGACGGGAAGGAAACCTAGTTTACGACACCTCTACGTTTAGGGTTGTCCGACAGAAGTAAGGTTGTATAATCCACATGAAAAGAAGCTCGATGCGAGAACCGTTAGTGGTTATTTCATCGGCTATCCCGAAAAGTCAAAGGGGTATAGATTTTATTGTCCTAAGCATAGTATGAGAATAGTTGAGTCCGGAAACGCTCGGTTCATTGAGAATGGTCAAATCAGTGGGAGTGGAGAAACACAAAAAGTGGATATTCATGAGAATCGAGTAGAAACTACTCGAAGTCGAGTAGAATCTGCTACATCAGACGTGATTCCACCAGTTGTTATTCCTCTTGTTGCATTACGAACACGTAACATACCGGAACAACAAATTAATGTTCCAATTCCACAAATTGAACATATTAATGACGAACCAACTAATAATGATCAAGTTACAAATGATCAAGTAATGTCACAAGACGTAGCATTACGAAGGTCTGTAAGGAAAAGAAGACCAACTATCTCAAGCGACTATGAAATTTACTCACTTGAACATGAATGTGACTTGAGCATTGATAAAGATCCAGGCTCATTCAAACAAACCATGGAATGTAACAATTCTGAAAAATGATTCAATGCTATGAAAGATGAGTTGAAATGAATGGATGACAACAATGTCTGGGAATTAACTAAGTTGCCAGAAGGTGCAAAGCAAGTGGGTTGTAAATGGGTCTTTAAGCCCAAACGAGACTCACAAGGCAATATTGAAAGGTATAAAGCTAGACTTGTTGCCAAAGGTTACACTCAGAAGGATGGTATTGACTATAAAGAAACCTTCTCTCCAGCTTCAAAGAAGGACTCTTTAAGAATTATTATGGCACTGGTAGCTCATTATGATTTAGAGCTTCACCAAATGGATGTAAAGACTGTCTTTCTTAACGGTGACTTGGAAGAAGAAGTATATATGGACCAACCGGAAGGTTTTGTGACCACAGGAAAGGAACGATTAGTGTGTAAATTAAGGAAGTCAATATATGAACTGAAACAAGCTTCCCGACAATAGTATCTTAAGTTTAATGATATCATTACGTCTTATGATTTTATAGAAAACACCGTTGATCGGTGAATCTATATGAAGGTTAGTGGGAGCAAGTTTATTATATTAGTCTTATATGTTGACGATATTCTTCTTGCTGCGAATAATGTTGTTTTGTTATATGATGTAAAGAATTTTCTTTCTAATAATTTCGAAATGAAAGATATGGGTGAGGTATCCTATGTGATAGGAATAGAAATATTCTGGGATAGATCACAAGGATTGTTAGGATTGTCTCAGAAAGGATATATCGAGAAAATATTAGAAAGATTTCAAATGGACAAATGCTCCGCAGGGATAGTTCCAATTCAGAAAGGGCGCAAATTTAGTCTAATGCAATGTTCACGAAATGATTTGGAACGTAAGAACATGGAGTCTTTTCCTTATGCGTCAGTTGTTGAGAGCTTAATGTATGCTCAAACATGCACTAGGCCAGATATCAGTTTTGTTGTTGGAATGCTAGGATGATATCAAAGTAATCCTGGACTAGATCACTGGAAAGCTGCAAAGAAAGTCTTTAGATACTTACAAGGCACCAAGGACTATATACTTACATATAGAAAATCAACTCATCTTGAAGTGATAGCTTACTCGGATTCAGACTATGCGGTTGTATAGACTCACGAAAATCTATATTCGGTTATATGTTCCTATTAGCTGGAGGAGCAGTTTCATGAAAAAGTAGAAAGCAGTCCGTCATTGCTACTTCCACTATAGAGGCGAATTTGTAGCGTGCTTTGAGGCTACAATTCATGGATTGTGGATGCGAACTTTATCTTAGGTCTTGATCTTGTCGGCAGATTACGGCATCGTTAAGAATTTATTGTGACAATTCATGGTAGTATTCTTCTCTAAGAATGACAAATATTCCAAGGTGCGAAACACATGGATTTGAAGTATTTGTCTGCATGAAAGAAGAAGTGCAAAATATAAAGTGTCAATTGAGCATATTGGTACCGATCTCATGGTAGCGGATCCGTTAACGAAAGGCTTATCACAAAAAACATTTATTGGTCATGTTGAACGTATGGGCCTTATAGATAATGGTGTAAGGACATGTCCTTTGGTAATGGTATATAAGTTGCAACAACTTATGAAATCATTCATTCTTAACCATTGAGAAAAACATTAACGAAAGAAGACAAGAGGAAATAAAAGTGTTTAACGAAATCGACATCTAACGAACACGAGATCATGGATACAGGTATGTCGAAATCTTTTGATCCGATAATTGCTTACAGTTTAATTCATCCCAAATTGTTTTGAGCCCACCATAATATGTGACTATGGCTGCCTGGCCCCGCTTGCAATTCGCAAGATCGACTCAATTGTTGCACTCTTTGTCCGCTTCCTATAGAAAATCTCTCTTGATATCTTCCCACAACTCCTTCACGTTCTCCATATGAGATATGGTCGAATGAAGCGTGGGCTCAATGGTGTTGAAAATCCAAGCCACAAGCATTGAATTAACTGTCCACCAATTTTCAATTTCGATAGAATCTTCTTCTGGCTGTTTAATAGTTTCATCAACGAAACCATACTTCTTCTTGGCTCACAGAGCAGTTCGAATTGCCCGTACCCATTCATCGTAGCTTTCCCCTCTCAACTGAACTTGGGTAATAGTATTACCTAGGTTATCATTCGCGTTCAACGTATAAGAATTTGAAAACATCTTTGTAGAAGCCGATGGCATAACGATTTCTTTCTCATCATTAGCCATGGCTCTGATATCATGTAAAGGGACCATTTCATCATAATAACTTAAGATGATGTGTGAGATCAATTTAATTGATTTTATATATTCACTAACAGATAACGCTGGACGAAGAAGTTTTAAGTGAACACGAAAAAGAGTTTTATGGTGTTCTTAAATGGACTGATCAACATAACCATGTTGTGTCAAGTCCTGTGGAGATTCTTAAGCCTTACCTGATCGGAAACGCCACACCTGTGAACTTCCGATGAACAGTAAAGTTCTTTTGGTGATTTGTCTGCATTTGGGTTTGAGTTTTGTGAATCTACTGTTTGTTTTCCAAATCATTGCCTCCAAAAGAATGACTGTCTGTCAATATTTTTCATCAATGTAATAATTAATAACTTAAATGAAATTTACATATTAAAATACTTATCTAAGAGTTGTCTTTGCTACATAAACAATAATTCAACAAAGCATTTTTTTTTCATGTTCTACCCATTCAATTCAATTTGAAAACTTTAATCTGATATGTGTAATATAATTTGATGTGAATTTATTTTTAAAAATAATAAAACGAAGAATATCACTTTATGAAGATTAAAAAGACAAAACTTAATTTTCAAATAATTAAATAAGGACAAGTCCAGTAGGAAAATATAAACTTATGGAGATGGGGAAATATATAGTACGTAAGACTAGGTCAAGAACCACTTAAAATTAATGCAGTCTTTATAAATAAGATAATAATAGAGATAGAATTGCAACTCTTCGGTGCTAAAAAGTACATTTATTAAATATCCCATCAAATATTAAAATATTAAAATAAGAATAAAATATTAAACTATGAGTTAAAATTAACTAAATCATTAAATTTTTTTGAAAATTTTATATAATTTTAATTTTAATTTATAATAACAAAATGATATTATCTAAATTGATAAAAACTTTGCATCTCACTTAAAATTTAAATAATTTGAATTAAAATTTTTGATTAAATCTATTTTTTATTTAAAAAATCCTTAAGTTTAAGTGATTGGAACCAAAACTCATTGATTCAAAAATCCAACCGGGACCGGTATCATAAATATCTACTTCCCTTGTAGCCGCTCTATAAATACGACTCCATCTTAAGCTCTTCTTTTTATCTCCAAAATGAAAGTTTATGTCATAATACTGTGCCTTCTCGTCTTTCACTGCCTTCTCTCCTCCCGACTCGGCAGCAGCAATAAGAACAGACGGTGGAGGTATGTTACTTTCATCCATTTTACTTGAGAAATTTAATATTACGATTTATTAATATGCATATCTTTTATTGTAATATTATTAATGATAGAACCCACTAATTTTTGAAATGTATGTATTATATTGTTAAAATTATTTTTTAAGACACTTTATAAAATCTACTGATATGTAAATTTAATTTTATGTTTTTATAATTTTTAATATCTCACTTTGATAAAATTAAAAAATATTTTATGGTTAAGTAATCTTTTAAAATTATAATTATTGTTGTAGAAAATATAATAATGATAAAAGTTAATGTATTATTTTCATTAATTTTAAAATTATAAAGTACTTTGTATTATTATTTTTGAGGTAAAATAATGATTCAATTAAGCAAATAGAAACCGAATACATCCGAATGATGTTTCGTAGTAAATGAACCGAAGATAAAGAAGCCCGAGCTAAATAAAGGCGCCATGAGATTAAGATTTCTACTAATCCAAGAAACGCGGATGTCGGGATGAGAAGCTAACAAAGACTTACAATCATCAACGAGGAAACCCACTTGAACGGTCTTAGAATCGCCTCTGCGAAGAGCGAGAAAAAGAGATTGAGCGTCGGTGAAAATCATATCGGGGCTGGATGAGTGTTGACAAGCCACCGCAAAGCATTGCGTAATGCAACAACCTCGGCTGACTCATGGAGAACACCATCGCGAATGTAAGAGAAAGCTTGGACAAAACGACCATGCGAATTTTGCATATTTTGGGACATATATGTTTTATGCAAACCACGAAGCTTATGGACCACTTAAATGGAAACCACCTTTCGAATGCGGTAGGCAAAGCGATCTCGCTCCCCAAAGAAACCCCGGGTAGAAGAAACCACAGAACCCTTATAAGCACAATTGCGGAGGAACCAAACCCTAAGCCCTAGTGTCTCTTTATGCGACGTCGTATTGGATATTGGATTTCTACGTATGTAGGGTTTGGTAGTACTAAATAAAGATTGGTAGTTATACCTAGTTTCACTTTATGGCGAGATTGTACTTCTACATGTCTAAAACAAAACGAAGAAGAAGAATGGGTTGTACCATTAAATAAAGCTTAATAGCTATACCTAGTTTCTCTTGATGCCATGTTGTATTGGAGATTGTACTTTTCTACGTGTGTAGGGTTTGGTAGTACTATTAAATAAAGCTTAATAGCGTTTCAGAGACTGTACTTCTACATGTGTATAAACTAGAAGAAGTCTGTTGTGTCTATTTCTGTTTTTAGCTCAGTTTGTGTGATGTTGGCAGGATTCATATCGTGGAATTAAAAGCTTAATTAATTATACAAATTATGAAATTTTATATAAAATCCCAAAGAATTTATTATAATTCATTTGGACTAAAAGCTCACTTGCAAGAGTAAACTCTTAAATTATTCCTTGAAGAGTAATGGCATCGTATCATTTGGAATGGTATCACCATTTTTGTTATAATCAATGCTCTAAAAATTAGATCAAAAGTTAAACAGGTGAAGTAAGAGTTTTAAAGTTTAAAATGTTTAACTAATCTTATACGTCAAAAAACTGACTAAAGATTGAATAAAATTAAAGAATTTAAAATATGATTGTCCTTACCTATCAAAATTTTAAATTTAAATTAAAATATTGTGAATGAAAATTTATTGATCTTTTTAGTTTGTAAGAACTTATTTATTATAAAATTGACCGATTAATTAATAGTCTTTTCGGTTTTTAACCAATGTTTCAAAAACGAATCGGACATCGAATGATCAAAGAAAAGTTAAAGGTTTAAAGGATCAACTGGTATTAAACCGTTATAAAACCGAATATAATAAATAAAAAATAAAAATTATAAAATAATTAAAAATATAGTGTAAAATGAAATATTTTATTAAAATTCACTAATAATACCTATTAATATACACTAAACTAATAATAAATCTAACAATTTAAACTAAGTTTGCATTTAACGTAAAACTTAAAATAAAAATAAAATTGTATTTCTTTATTATCATTTATTTAAAAATTTGTAAAAGTTAAAATACATTTAAAGAAAGTCGTTAGAAAGAACTATAACTTCATTCTAACTTCTTTTTAACATCCTTTAACCATGTTTCTTTATAGTTTTAAACATATTCTTGAATTATCTTAGGCAAGATTACTTATATATTGATTAATAATTCAATTTATTAATCAAATTCATAGTAAAATAATAATTAGTTTTTAACAATAATAATTTAAAATTTTTAAATTAAAATATAAAGAGATAAATAGAGAACCCAAATTTTGACAAATATAATTTATTAGTGAGATTAAATAAATTTATAAATTTTAAGGATAAAAATAGTAACTTATTTTTAACAATAATAATTTAAAACAAAAATTTTAGTTGATATATAAAGATATAAATATAAATATAAATTTTATTAATATAACTGTGTAATAAAATTTTAAAAAATCAAAGATTTTGAAAATACAAGTTAAATTTTCAACATTTATCTTAATACGTCAACTTGCATTAATGATATGTTAACACATGTCCAAAACTAACATAGATGGTTTCAATCTTTTAAATATATTTGGATGGTTTCATTAATGAAATGAGATAAGTTATTTTTTAATGGTTATTTATGATGTGTATGATGTCATATTAAATGAATATAACTGCTCTAACATCTCTTCTTTATTATAACATGCCATAAATACTAATTATTTATTTACATGTTTAACTCCAAGTCCAACTCAAAAGATCAAACTCATTCAGCTCTCCAAGCAAGCAAAAACATCACACATTAAGGGAAAATTTAGATAGATTTCAGCTAGGTTTAGAGAGGCAATTGCTAGCTGATCTTTTGCTTAAATTTTTTAGGCTAAAACATGAATTTTTTGTATAGCAATTGGACATTAGCATGAACGTACATAGGGAGATGAAAGAAGTGAGGATTTCGGTGGTGGGTGAGAAGAAAGAAGAAGAGAAATGAGTTGAACCAAACTTACTCCTACAAAAACTCACCCACTAAGGTGTTAGGTGTTATATAATTGAATAGTCATATGTCACCTATTAAGTATAGGTGTTGCCAAATGTCTCCAACTAACTAAGTTACTTGTCATCTATTACAGTTGCCATTTATTCATTAATCAACTATGTTATTTGTCATCAACTTATCAGTCCGTTTATTACACAATGATCAATGTCAAATGTCACTTAATTATAGGCTAAATTATCTAAATTTTCATGTATCAATTTATCTTATCACATAGTATTTTTTCTAGATCAAATATACATTATAGTCTCTCAATTTTTCAATTATAACAATTAATTTCAAATTTACTACTTGAAATCAATCATACCAAAATTTAAGAATAAACATGTTACAATTCACATTATGAACATTTTAAATTTTTCATATCCCAATAAATGTCAATGAATGCATCTACATTGATTTTAATGAGTGTCAACATAATTCATATTTATGAGTATACCATATGATGCATGAAATTTACTTCTAAATTCTCAACTAACTTTTGTGTACAGTATCCTAGGGTTCTTTTCAATAAATCGACCGCTTTTTACTTAAAAGTGAAATATGGTCAATTAGTTAAAAAATGAAAGAATAATAGACTTGAAAATGACAAGACACCCACTTCTTTAATAGACTGATTTGACCCGTGGTCTTCGATCTTGCTAGTCTTCGGCTGCTTATCAAGTCTTTGTTGGGTCAAATTTTCAGTACTGGTTATAATAATTTTATTAAATTTAATGCACGTGTTTACATAATTTAATAGAACAAGTTGGAATATCATAATTAGAACAAATGATTTGGTGTGAGTATTTCTCTTAATTCTCTTAAATTTTATGTTGAATTAAAATTTTAATTTTATATAAAATTTTATTAATATAAGATATTGTACCTTCTATTTAATTTTATTTATTTTAAAAGTTATCATATAATTTAATATTCTAAAATATTCTTATACTTTTTGTTTATTTCCATTACAATTTTATTAATTTTTCTTTAAATCTTATAAAGAAAGATAAATTTTAAATATAATTTTCTTTAAAATTTTAATAAAAATAATAAAAGATGGTGACCTTTAAACTATTTAAGTTTAAATTTGTCTATCACGAATAGAAT
Source organism: Erythroxylum novogranatense (assembly GCA_029891385.1). NCBI lineage: Eukaryota > Viridiplantae > Streptophyta > Magnoliopsida > Malpighiales > Erythroxylaceae > Erythroxylum > Erythroxylum novogranatense. Next base: position 75,524,344 of record CM057224.1, read on the forward strand.
TTAGCTCCTACTACTTTACATTAATAGTATTTATATGTATGAATAATATTGTACTAAATGCGTATAAATAGTAATGTATACATGCATAGTATCGTATAATCGAATTACAGTAACGAACTTTGAACGGATCACACCAAAAAATTAATCGTAATTTTCTTACCTCGTTCTGATGCCACTTGTTTTAAAAATTGACTAAATTAGGATAGATTTGCAGCTAAATAGAACTAAAAGAATAATAATAAGCATACAGATTTTACGTAAAAAAAACTTTTAAATTAGAGTAAAAATTACGCGAAAGGATAAAAAAATTTTATTACTAAACAAACTAAAAAATTACAAGAAAAAATTAGACTCACAAAAAACTCTCTCGCCTCACCTCTCTTGTCTCTTCTATGCTTGCTAATGCTCTTCATTGGCCTAGTATTACTTGCAAAAAATGGTAGGCACCGCTTTGGTGCCTACCAAAGTTGACCAATGAAAGAGGGTAGCTGTTTTACGTCCTTTGGAGCCCTATAAATACGACTCCATCTTAAGCTCTTCTTCTTATCTCCAAAATGAAAGTATATGTCATAATACTATGCCTTCTCTTGGCTTTCGTCCTCTTCTCTCCTCCTGACTCTGCAGCTGCAGCAAGATTCCCTATCCCTAAACGTAATGTTACTTTCATCCATTTTACTTGAGAAATTTAATATTACAATTTATTTATATATATGCATATCTTTTATTGTAATATTGTTAGTGATAATTTAAAAATATATTCTATTATTGTTAGGCAATAATTTGCACATTGTGTTAAAGTTAATATAATATTACAAAATAAAAATACTTGTTATTATTATTTTATGCCCTCTCTTTGTATTATTACCATCAAAGTTTGCTTAATCTGGGAAATATATGTTTTTATTCAAATCGTGAAGCTTTTAGACCACCGTTTAGACCGAAATGGCAAGGACCAGGATTCAAGTGTGACCGCAGCAGGCGATTCTGTATCCCGGATCTCCCCCCAATCCCCCCTCCGCCGAAGAGAACCTGTTTCCCTCACAGGCGCAATTGCGTAGAAACCTAAACCTAAGTTTGGTATTACTTTACTATTACGTATAGCTCAATAGCTATGCCTGGTTTCTGTTTATGCGATGTCGTATTCAAGATTGCACTTCTACATGTGTAAAACGAATAAGAAAGGAAGGAGGGTAGTACTATCAAAATCAAATAAAGCTTCACAGCTATGCCTAGTTTCTCCTTACACAATGTCGTATTGGAGATTGTACTTCTATTCTAATGTGTGTAAAACGATGAAGAAGAAGAAATCTGTTATGTCTATTTCTGTTTTAACTCAATTTGTTGTTGAATGAAAATCTTAATTAATTATATTAATTATGATTTTTATATAAAATCATCTTAAGTCACAGTAGAGAAGGATAAATTTGTCCTCAAGTCATGAAATATATTCCCAACGTGCTCGAAATACATAAAGATAAGGGAGGGATTGCTTTAGTTATTCTTCAAATTGATTGAACATCTAAACCTAAGGATTGTCGATTTTGTATCTTGTTTTTAACCAAACAAAGCAATAAGTTATTACTAGGAATTAAGTAGGAATCGAATAATCAGTCACCCCATCCACACAACCCATTAGGGTGTGGTTTCTTCGCAATCGCACTTCGAATAGGCGATTGCGAAGAAAATAAATTTTAATTTTAATGTTAATTTTATTTTCATTATTGTAAGCTTATGTATCATAAAATTTTTAAAAATATAATCAAAGCTTATATTATTAAAACTTAATAAAAATTGAAGATTAACTAACAATATATAAAAGTGTTTGTATTTTATCTTCTTTTTTATCACTATAAGGAAAATACCCAATTTACGACGTTTTAAAAACGTGGCAAATGTTAAAAAAACGTCGGTGAACATTTTTTGTGATGTTTCTAAAAACGTCGCACCGAATGTCGTTGAAGGGAAGTAAGGGAACGTTTTTATCAACGTATTGTAAAAAACGTCGAAGAAGCCTAGGTGATTTATCAACGTTTGGGAAAACGTCGAAAAAGCGTAATCGAATGAGCGACGTTTGAGTTAAAAGTCGTGGAAACAACATACCTTTTCTATGACGTGTATTAAACGTCGTAGAAAGCATAACAATTTGCGACGTCTGTTGGACGTCATAGAATGCCTGACAATCTGCGACGTCTTCTAGACGTCGTAGAAAGCCTGACATTCTTCGACGTCTTATAGACGTCGTAGAAAGCATTGAAATCTGCGACGTCTGCTAGACGTCGTAGAAAGCATTACAATCTGCGACGTTTGTGATCAAACGTTGCGTATGATAATTTATTTAAATTTATTTTAAATATATTAAAACAAGTTTAATTTAATAAATTTTAAATTTTATATAATTAAATTTAAATGACATATAATTAAATAAAATTATTAAGAATAGTGAGAATTATATGATTTTAAAATCAATTTTAATAGAATTATTATTCTAATTGAATAATTAATTATTGAGAAAAATATTAAATAAGATTTATTTAATAAGTATTTAATATTATATATTTAAATTTTTATTTAGTTATTTATCAATTTGTTGAGTACATCATGGATTTGCGAATGATCAATAATGTATAACAAGAATTTAATAGATGTAGATAATGAATTATATAATTTAAAATCCCAAGCATGTCATAATTAAATCCCAAACATGTCACAATATATAAAAGTGTTTGTATTTTATCTTTTTAAATAATCAATGTAGTATAGTGAGTTTTCATTTATTTAAAATTATATAATTTTAAATATTATAAAATTTTAAAAATAATTTAAATTATAAAAATTTCGATCCTTTACGCTAAGTCGCTAACTATATATTTAAATAAATAATGATGCAATATATTTTAAATATTTATTAACTCAAATTTTCAAGTCCTTTGAAAATGAATCAATATATTTAAATATTTTAAATATTTATTAACTTAAAAGATAGTAAATAAAAGTGAAAATATGGTAAATTATTTAAAAATTAATCAATAATAGAGCTCGAAAATGACAATTAACACTTTCTCTTCTTTTTTTCCTTTTTGATTAAAAGTAGAAAAAAAAGAGAGCACTAAATAACCATAGGAGATAAAGAAATCCCATCTATAACTCTAAAAGGATAGTAAAGTCCAAGTTCAAAAGATTCGGTGTATTTGGGTGGCCAATCAACAAGTTTGATTTATTTAAAAAAATTTAATTTAATAATTAACTATTTAAAACTGGTACAAATTAAATCAAAGGGTTGTTTTTTGCCAATATGATGCATCTACAGTCATCTATTAGTCATATTCTATGTTCTAAAATTTGGATAGGTCATCGAATCGGTGGCTTTACTGATTATCGGTTTGACCAGTTCGATCGGTTCAACTACCGGTCGAATCGATGTGACGTAATAATTATGTAATAATTATATTTAATTATATATAATATTAAAAAATTTTATAAAAAGTCAAAAAATTCAAAAAAATAATTATGGGACCGGTTGAACCGGTCAGACTGGAACGGTCCGACCGGTCAATTGATCGATTTTGACCAGTTCAGACTGGATCAATTTATAGTGAATTTTAAAGGATAAATCGGACTAGACTACCGATCGGTCACTAATCAGACTGATCGGACCGGCCCAGATTTAAAAACAGAGGTCATATCAATAAAAATAATGTTTTATGTTTAGTTTGAATCTAATCGGACTTAGTTTCTCGCTCCGACATCGTCGACCACTTCAAGCGCAAGTTGACGAAACAAAATGCCATGCAAGTCCCGGCGAATGAAGTCCAAAGTTGTCAATGGGCGCTCCTCTAAAACTGAAAAGTTCATATTCAGTATATTTTTTGAAAGGAAAGTCAGAGTACGGATCATTTGACCTCACTTAATGATCTTTCTCAAGTAACTTACACTCTTAGATTATTCAACAACAAAACCTCAACAATGACTCAAGACAATGAATCTGCTGCTACTGCAGCCACCGCTGTCAATACAATTAAAAAATTAAATTTTAAAAAATTTAAAAATAACAAAAAAATTAAGTCCACAAAAATATATATAATATATTTATCTCTCCCTCTTGCTCTTTATTTTCTCTCTCACCTCACTTCTGCCGTCTCTTTCTGTGCTTGCTAATGGTCTTCATGCTTCATCTCCCGCCAATTCATGGGCAAGAGGCATGGGAGACAGCTGGTGCTTTGTCATTTACCTAGTCTCCGTTGTCAAAAATGGTAGGCACCAAAACCAATGAAAGAGGGTAGCTGTCAAAAATGGCAGGCACCATATCTCTTGCCTATAATAATCTTCGCACCGACTGGTTTCATAGCTATCTACTTCCCTTGGAGCCCTATAAATTCTACTCCCTCTTACGCTCTTTTTCTTATCTCAAAAATGAAAGTATATGTCATAATACTATGCCTTCTCCTGGCTTTCGTCGTCTTCTCTCCTCCGGACTCTGCAGCTGAAGCAAGATTTACTATCCCTAATCGTAATGTTACTTTGATCCATTTTACTTAAGAAATTTAATATTACGATTTATTTATATTCTGTTATTGTAATATTATTAATGATAATTTAAAATATATTCTGTTATTTTAGGCAATAATTTGCGTATTGTGTTAAAAATAAGTAATTTTAAGTTTATGTTTTTATGATTTTGAATATTTCATTTTAATAAAATTAAGAAAGTAATTTTCTCACTATATATTTTTAAAATTATTGTTATTTTAAAATCTTTTAGTATTAAAATTTTGGAGATATTAATTATTCAGCATAATTAAACTCTTGCGTGAATATTAATATATTATAGAAAATAAATATTTGTTTATTTCATCTTCAATGAAAATAAATAATAATGATAAAAGTTAATGGTCATGTTTTTCATTATCTTTACAAAAATATAAAGTTTTATATTATTATCAACACTTACGAAAAATTAAAACTTCAAAGAAATAAATGTTGAGACAAAATGAAATTATCAGATAAAGTTCATATAATATCACAAAATAAAATAAAAATACTTATTATTATTATTATTATTATTTTATGCCCTCTTTTGTAATATTACCATCCATCAAAGTTTGCTGAATCTCGAAATATATGTTTTATGCAAATCGTGAAGCTTTTAGACGACGGATTGGAGGGAAAGGATCTCCTTTCAAGTGCCGCAGCAGGAAATTCTGTATCCCGGATCTGCCCCCAATACCCCCTCCTCCGCCGAAGAGAGCCTGTTTCCCTCACAAGCGCCATTGCGCATAAACCAAAACCTAAGTTTGGTATTACTTTACTATTACATATAGCTCAATAGCTATGCCTGGTTTCTGTTTATGCGATGTCTCGTATTCAAGATTGTACGAGATCTACGTATCAAATAAAGCTTCCGAGCTGTGCCTAGTGTCTCCTTACACGATGTCGTATTGGAGATTGTACTTCTATTCTATGTGTGTATAACGATGAAGAAGAAGAAATCCGTTTGTGTCTATTTCTGTTTTTAACCCAATTTGTTGTTGAATAAAATGTTAATTAATTATATTAATTATGATATTTATATAAAATCATATTAATTAATTTTCAACCAAACAAAAATTTAATAATTTTAATTTTAATTTCATTAATTTAAGATTATGTATCATAAAATAAATAGAATAAAAATTTAAAATTTAATTGAAAAATTAAACCATTCAAGAATCATTGATTATAACATAAAATACAAAAAATTCTCATATGATTTAATTTAATTAAAATTAATTTAATTAATGCATATATGTTATTTAAACCGTTATATGTTACTGACATTTAATTAATTAATGCATATATGTTATTTAAACCATTATAATTTATCGTTATTTTCTATAAAATTAGATTTATATAATTTTAAATGTTATAAATTTGTTAAAGTAAAATACATTATAAGAAAAGTCTCGTATTTTATGCATATGAGTAAACAATTATTCAACTGATGCCATACATTTTTAAATATTTATTAATTAATTTTTTGAGTCTTTTTTTGTTTAGTTACTTAAATGATTGTAAATTAAAAGTGTTATGGGTCAATTAGTTGAAAAATGAAAGAAGAATAGACTTGAAAATGACAAGACAACCTCGTAATAGACTTGAAAATGACGAGATAGCAGGACTGCAGTTCCTCCAGGAATCTCCGATGGCTATTATGGATCTTTTATAGTACAAGATGAAAGGCAAACTTTACCACAACACGCTACGCTGATGGAGTGCGTTGGTTAAAGTTGAGAGTGTGTAGTTTATCTCTGTAGTTTCTTTTACGTGAAAGGTGAGTTGGTAATGGACTATTTTAATTTAAACGAGATCATAGATTTGAATTGTTTTTATGTATGCGGTTGTTTAAAATTTAGGGTCAAAATTTTACCTCTTACAAAGAACTTACCTAAGTCGAGTGAGAATTAGTCTGAGTATGGATGATTTAAAAGTATTTTTTCATAATTGAGATCCGTCCTCCAAAAACACTCCGTGAATTAAAAAAAAAAGAAAATGACAACATAGACTGATTTGACCCGTGGTCTTGCAACTTGTTGGTCGTCGACTGCTTATTAAGTATTTTTTGGGTTAAATTTTCTGCACTGGTTATAATTTTTTTTATTATATTTTATTAAATTTCAATTGTGAAATACCTTAATTAGATCAAACGATTTGATGCGAGTATTTCTTTTAATTTTCTGAAATGTCATGTTGAACTAAAATTTTAATTTTATATAAAATTTTATTAATATAAGATATTATATCTTCTATTTCATTTTATTTATTTTAAAAATTATCATATAATTTAATATTCTAAAAATATTCTTATACCTATTTTTGTTTATTTCCATAACAATTTTATTAAAATTTCTTCAAATCTTATGAAGAAAGATAAAATTTTAAATATAATTTTTCTTTAAAATTTTAATAAAAATAAAAAATTTTAATTTAATAATTAACTATTTAAAACTGGCACAAATTAAATCAAAGGGTTGTTTTTGCTAATGTGATGCATCTACATTCATCTATTACTCGTATCAATAAAAATAACGTTTTATGTTTAGTTTGAATCTAATCGGACTTAGCTTCCCTCTCCGACGTCTTCTACCACTTCAAGCTGTTCGAGAAGATAACAAAGAAAACCACCGATTAAATGCCAAGACAAATACTCAAATGGACTAAAAGCTTACTGTTCATTTAAGCCCAAGAAACAAGTCTGACCCACATGCTGCAACCCTATACCCTTGACCAAGTCTTCTAGAAGAGCTCCTCTGTGTACCTGCACATCACCGTTTGATTCATTCTTTACAGCTATACAATAACCGATATTGTTAAATCTATTATAGTTCTCAACCATTAGATTACAAGCAATAAAATCAATGGACAATATCAACCTTGTACAGTGTATAAATATACACGTCTGTCAATAAAAATACAAGAAGCATTATTACAATTTTATTCTCTTTATTTCTAAACTTTACATGGTATCTGAGCTTGCATAGACAAATCGTCAATGGCATCCTCCTCTTCTTCTGAGACCAGTCATGTTATTTCTTCCACAGATCCTCTTGATTTTTCTGCCCTTGCAAAAACCCTCAACTTCAATCTTCCTCTCAAACTCGATCAGAACAATTATTTAAATTGGAGACCACAAATCTTAGCTGCCATTAGAGCGCTGGATTTAGAGAGCTTTATCTCTGCTGCTCATTTTCCACCTCCAACCATTCTACTCACTTCTTCATCCGATGGATCCTCCCCTCCCATTTCAACTCCCAACCCAGCCTATAAAAACTGGAAACGCATTGACCAGCTTCTGCTTTGTTGGTTACTCACCACAAATGGTGATTCTGTCATTGGACAAGTGAATCATGCCAGTTCCTCCAATGAGCTTTGAAAAATTCTAGTCCAACTTTATGCGCAAACCTCTTTAGTAAAGGTTCTGCAGCTCAAACAGAAGCTCTCCTCCATGCAGAAAGGTGCTTCTTCCATTGCTGACTATATTCAGCAGATCAAGTCCATTGGAGACTCCCTCAAAGTTGTTGGTCATGCTGTCACAGAACAAGAACTTGTTCTTAGTGCCCTAAGTGGTCTAGGCAGTGAGTATGATTCATTGTGGTTCTTTAACAAGTTCCTTGGTATTTCTTCTTTGAGGATGTTCTCTACACACTAATGATGCATGAGACAAGGCTAGAAGCAAAGAACATCTCGCCTCTCGAGTTTCTATTCCTAATGCCTTTGTAAATATAGCTCAACATTTTCAGCATCCTCATGGGGCTTCTTCCAATAATCGGGGTTCCTATAGAGGTAGAGGCGATTCTGGACGAGGGGCAAAACAATAGATTATCTTGCCAACTCGTCATGAACAGGTCATGATGCCCTAAAATGTCACAAACGGTTTGACATTCATTGGCAAGGTACCAGACCAGCTCCTAATCACATTAACTCGGGTCCTCCACTGCCTCCACAAGCCTATTTAGCTCATCATCCTACACACCTCCCACCGACTCAAACACGGATCCAAATTGGTTCATTGACGGTGGAGCCACAAATCATATTCTCGTCTCCACAAGCCTATTTAGCTCATCATCCTACACGACCTCCCACCGACTCAAACACGGATCCAAATTGGTTCATTGACAAGGAGTCACAAATCATGTTCTCACGATCTCTAATCTCACTCTCCACAATTCCTACAGCAAAGATCAAGATTCATTGGTAATGGTAATCGGTCCCTATCTCTAATATTGGTACTACCTCTATCCCTTCTTCCTCTAACACTTCCCTTACACTGAATAATATCCTACATGTACCTCAAATTAGCAAAAATCTAATCAGTATTTCTCAGATAACTAAAGACAATAATATTGTTGTGGAGTTTACTGACTCTTACTGTGTTTTCAAGGACAAAATTATAGGGAAGACACTACTCAAGGGATTGCTTAAGAATGGTCTGTACAGCCTTGAAGCCTCCCCATCATCTATCCAATCTCACTTTACTTTTCCTAAATCATGTACTGCATTGCTCACTGAGCTCAATGTAAACATGTGGCATGCTCGATTAGGGCATCCTAACGCTTCTGTTTTACAACATGTTCTAAAATCAATGAATCACCCATTTTCTTCTAACTCTCTTAAATTCTGTGATTCTTGCCAGTGTGGTAAACAACATAAATTACCTTTTCAATCACATCCCATTTCTGTTACTAAACCTCTGGAAATAATTCACACTGATGTATGGGGTCCTAGTCCTTATCCTTCTAAAGATGGGTATCGCTACTACATTATCTTTGTAGACGCCTTTTCAAGATTTACCTGGTTTTATCCCCTTAAACACAAATCAGATACATTAGCCACTTTTACCAAATTCAAAGCCTCAGCTGAATTACAATTAAATCAGAAAATAAAAGCACTCTACAGTGATATGGGTGGTGAATTCACTGCTCTATTACCTTTTCTTGCCACTCATGGCATACAAACCAGATTTAGTTGTCCCTATACCCCTCAACAGAATGGCATTTCAGAAAGAAAACATAGACACATATCAGAAATTGGACTCACTCCACTCTCCCATGCCAAAATACCTCTAACCTTCTGGCTTGAAGCATTTCAAACAGCAACTTATCTCATCAATATCCTATCCACCCCAACCCTTCACAATCAGTCTCCTTTCCAAAAACTTTTTCACCATAAACCCTCCTACAATCATCTCCGGGTGTTTGGCTGTGCTTGTTTTCCCTTTCTCAGATTTTACAATAGACATAAGTTGGGTTTTCATACCAGTAAATGTGTCTTTCTCGAGTACAGCCCCTTTCATAAGGGTTATAGGTGTCTCCATCCTAAAGGGTATGTTTACATTTCTAGGCATGTTACCTTCAATGAAACATACTTTCCTTTTTCAGATCTCTTCTGTCCACCCTCTTCTCACTCTCCAGCCCCTTCTAGTCTCCCATTTTCTGTCCTCACAGATGCTATACAGGCTATTCCTGCTCAGTCTTGGCCGGTGGACTCTTCTCTGCAACAACATCCTTCATTCACTGCACCACAGGTAAACTCTTCCCCTCAGTCTTTGTCTGATCCCCTTTTATCTTCCCATACTTCTCCTACTCACTCTACAGATCACCCAGCCCCCCTTCTATCCCTCCAACCCTTTTCCCCCTGTTCTTAACTCTCATCCTATGCAGACCCGCTCAAAGAGTGGCATTTTTAAACCTAAAGCTTATATTTCCACCTCTTCCTCCCTTCCTAATTTCACCCCCCAAACTCCCTCCGAAGCTCTCCACCACCCTCTCTGGTACCAGGCCATGGCCGAAGAAATTTAGGCCCTTAACCTAAACAACACTTGGTATTTGGTCCCCTATACCTCTTCTATGAAGCTGTTAGGTACTAAGTGGGTGTTTCGCATCAAGTACACATCTACTGGTGCTATTGACAAATACAAGGCTCGTTTCGTAGCCAAAGGGTTCGGTCAAACCCCAGGTTTTGACTTCACCGAAACTTATAGCCCTGTGGTAAAGTCCTCCACTATCAAGGTTATGCTTTCTCTTGCAGTTTCTCATAATTGGGACATCCAGCAATTAGATGTAAACAATGCCTTTCTAAATGGCTCCCTAGTGAAGATATCTACATCACTCAACCCATCGGTTTCACTTGATCCTACACGGCCTACCCACGTTTGTAAGCTCAACAAAGCTCTCATGGCTGAATCAGCTCCAGGGCTTGGTACAATACTTTCAAGTCAACTATCCTACAAGGGGTTTCACTCACTCCTATCCGACACATCTCTGCTTTTATAGGCGTCACAAAGGTTCCTATTACTCTTACTAATCTATGTTGATGACATTTTAGTCACGGGGACTCACATGCGGACATCGAGCAGATTATCCAACACTTCATATAGCAGATTTGCTTTAAAAACTTTGGGCGATTAATCATTTTCTTGGTTTTGAAGTGTACGAAACAAGTCCGGTTTATACCTTTCTCAACGACAAGACATCTTGGATCTCCTTGCTCGTGCCAACATGTCAGCCTGCTCTCCCTACCCTACTCCTCTTGTCCTTGGCACCACGCTTTCTGCTGTCGATCGTCACCCCTTTGCTGATTCAACCTTGTATCGCAGCATCATTGGCGCCCTCCAGTACCTGTGTCACACACGTCCCGACATCGCTTTTCACAACAGATTAAGTCAATTTTTATCTCGCCCTCTAGATACTCATTGGGCTGCATGTAAGAGGATTCTTCGATATCTTAAAGGTACTACTAATCTTGCCCTCCATTTTCGTCCTTTCCCACAACCTCTATCATTACAAGCATATAGTGACTCTGATTGGGCGGGAAATCCTGACGATAGGAAGTCCACAACCGGTGGTTGTGTCCTCCTAGGGGGCAATCTCGTATTTTGGAGCTCAAAGAAACAGACTACAGTATCCCACTCCAGTACTGAAGCCGAATACAGAGTCCTAGCTCAAAACTCTACAGAGATTCTATGGCTTCACTCACTAATCAAAGAATTAGGGTTTACTCTCCAGCACACACCTATTCTTTGGTGCGATAATAATGGAGCTCGGTTACTTGCTCAAAATCCAGTCTTTCACGCCCGCACGAAACACATCGAAGTCGATGTACATTTCATACGAGATAAAATAACCAGCGGACAACTAGAGGTGAGATATGTAAACACAGAAGATCAGTTAGCCGACTTACTCACAAAACCTCTCACGGCATCCAGAACATCAACATTAATCTCCAAACTCCATGTCTCGACTCTTCCTCACTCTGGCCTGACAGGGAATACTCGACGAACAACACGGTGATGATGAAGATAAGCCAACCGCCAAGTTGTTGTCAACAAATATCCAAGCTTCCTGTAATGGATCTATCTCCAAGCTTCAGCCTCGTGTGTCAGATCTCCCTCACCCTCACTTGACAGGGAATGTTCGAGAAGATAACAAAGAAAACCACCGATTAAATGCCAAGACAAATACTCAAATGGACTAAAAGCCTACTGTTCATTTAAGCCCAAGAAACAAGTCTGACCCACATGCTGCAACCCTATACCCTTGACCAAGTCTTCTAGAAGAGCTCCTCTGTGTACCTGCACATCACCGTTTGATTCATTCTTTACAGCTATACAATAACCGATATTGTTAAATCTGTTACAATTCTCAACCATTAGATTACAAGCAATAAAATCAATGGTCAATATCAACCTTGTACAGTGTATAAATATACACGTCTGTCAATAAAAATACAAGAAGCATTATTACAATTTTATTCTCTTTATATCTAAACTTTACACAAGCGCAAGTTGTACCAGCGCTACATCGTCCGTGCAATAACCTTTTTCATTTCCAATTCATGCTCAATACATGGAGAGGAGATCCTCTGTCAAAGTCTATCGTGTCTTATTCTGTCTAAGACACGATACGACGACATTTTGTGTAAAAATTAGAGAACATGAGAGTTCCTTCGCCCTGTACCCAGGGACGGAGTTAGACTCAACTCTAAGGGAGGGCCGAGGGCTAACATCTAAGGGGGGCACTTATATTTTTAAGGGGGGCCACTTATATTTGTAATTTTAAAAATTTTAATTATATAAGTAATTTAAAAAAAATTGAAAGAGGAGGTTATAGCCCCCCCTCCCCATAACATGGCTCCGTCCCTGCCTGTTCCTGTGGGTGGCGCCGTTTTTAAGCCACCAAGCCAGAATTCATTTATAAACAAATAAGCCAACTGTATTCTTATATGATGAACTTAACAAATAAGTAGAAAATGATTAAATATAAAAAACGTTAAACAATTATGTTAATAATAATAATAATAATAATAATAATAATAATAATAATAATAATAATAATAATAATAATAATAATAATAATAATATATTATTATTATTATTATTATTATTATTATTATTATTATTATTATTATTAATAAATAAATTCATTATATGAGTTTCTATTATTATCTAAATATTATTATTATTATTATTTTTTTTTATTAAATTATCTTATTTGTTTTATTATATATCATTAATAAATAAATTATTTTATAATAATAAGAATAAGAGTAAGTATTATTTATAAATTTCTTCCGTTTATTAATAAATTTTCTGTACAGTGTTTGTTAAATATATTATTATCTAAATCTTATGATTATTATTATTATTAAAATTATTATTATTATTATTATTATCTTATTTTAATATTATTATTATTATTATCTATATCTTATTATTATTATTATCTAGATCTTATTATTATAATTATGTAGATCTAATAATAATAATAATAATAATAATAATAATAATAATAATAATAATAATAATAATAATAATAATAATAATAACAATTATTATTATTATTATTATTATTATTATTATTATTATTATTATTATTATTATTATTATTATTATTATTATTATTATTATTATTATTATTATTATTATTATTATTATTATTATTATTATTATTATTGTTGTTGTTGTTGTTGTTGTTGTTGTTGTTGTTATTATTATTACATCCCTTATTATTTAATTTATTATTATTATTATTATTATTATTATTATTATATTCGATATGATTATTAAATTAATTAATTATATTAATTTTATAATAATTATGAAATTTGTTATAATTACTAATTTTCTTCTTATTATTATTGACTTGATTATTCTTACTAATTATATTATTCTTATAATATTTAATAATGATTATTAATTTTCCTGATGGAGTATATATACTTATTATTATAAATCTTAAACGTTGTTTACAAACGTTTTATTATTAATGTTAGTATTATTATTAATATTAAATTCCTTATTATTATTAGTTTTTTATTATTAAAATGTTCGTTATTATTCATAGCATTATTAAATTCCTTATTATTATAAAGTGTATTATTATATATATATATATATATATATATATTTTATTCATCATTATTATTATTAGTAGTAGTAGTAGTAGTAATAATAATAATAATAATAATAATAATAATAATAATAATAATAATAATAATAATAATAATAATAATAATAATAATAATATTATTATTATTATTATTATTATTATTATTATTATTATTATTATTATTATTATTATTATTATTATATTCGATATGATTATTAATACCTATAAATTATATGAATTTCAATAATTATTATGACATTGTTGTAATTACAAATTTTCTTCTTCTTATTATTGACTTTATTATTCTTAATAATTTCATTATTGTTATAATATTTAATTATTATTATAAGTTCTTCCGATTGGAGTATATATACTTATTATTATAAATCTTAAACATTTTTACAAACGGTTTATTATTTATATTAGTATTAATATTAATATTAAATTCCTTATTATTATTGTTGTTATTAATAAAATAGTTTATTATTATTCATAACATTATTAAATTCCTTATTATTATAAACTGTATTATTATTGAAACTGATTATAAGAAATTAGCCCTCGCCCTCGCCTTCGCCCTCGCGAGGGTATAATAAAAAGGAATACGTATATTTACAAATTAACTAATTGTGTAATTAAATTATATTAGTCATAATTATTAGAAATAGGTAGTATTAAATAACAGAATAAGCACGTATTTAATAATAAATTAGATTGGACAAAATTAAAACTAAAACTAAAACTAAAATGTTAGTGTTTAGATATAAATTGACAAAAAATTGAAAAATAAAACAAAAAAACAAGAAAGAGGAGAGAATGCCAGTTGTATGCGTTTACTTGTATGCCTTTACACTCACCTACTCAAGTGCACATAAGTTTGCAATTACTTGTATGTGTTGGGTACTCTGACTTTGGGGATTGCTTCTTTTTTCTGTTGTGGCTTAAAGACGAGAGAGTGTCGTATTGTTATTGTTAGTAAGGTAATCTCTCTTCTCATATTTGGTTTATTATTAATAGTTGATTGTTTAGAGATGATTGTGGTTTGCTGATACTGATTTAGGTTATTTGTGAACTTTGTATGTTTAACAATGGTAATATGAAAGAATGCGTGTATATTGTTTGACATTATGTCGAAGAGGTAGATGGGAACATTTTGTGCGAATGAATTACCCTATTTACCGTGACTTGACACTTGAGTTCTTCACATCTTTGAGGTTTGTCTCAAGCAAATCGAAGAAATTGTGGTTTAGATTACGAGGGCAGGTGTGTTTTATGGATGACAATATGCTACGGTTTATATTTGGGTTTGCACAAAACGATATTGATGATGCGCATCAGTCTTTCAGCACTAGTTCGTATTGGAAATATTTAACAGACTTGGATGAGTATGATCCACACGTTGCATCCAATGCACAAATTGTTAATGCTGAATTGAAGCTGCTGCATAAATTCATCTGTGGTGTTGTTTTCGGAAAACGGCTAAGTACAAAATGCTCGAGGAAGGAGCTTTTCCTATTATGGTGCATTGAGCATGGACATAAGCCAAATATGTTCACTTATGTTTCTAGAACTTTGATCGAATTAGTGGGGAGAAGGGGGAACAGCCTGGGAATGGGTTATTTGGCAACAACATTAATTTTAGGATTGATCTTAGTGAGCTTAACATATTGAGAAATAATTTTTTCGATGTACCGTACCTGAAACGGTGCGAGATTATTGACGACAAAACCATGCAGCTACGAGATCCATCAACTTGTACAGCATTGAAGCGTAGGTTGTCAGCTACAGAGTCAAGTTCTAGATGTAACGCTCCTGAGTATTTTTCAGAGACTGAGGGGCAACAACAGCCACCACAACATCTGAGGGCACGTTGACAGGAACACGAACAACAGTCGTAACCTGATTTGGGCATGGTTTATAAACTCATGCGTGATAACCAAAAACTCATGGTTGATAACCACAGAAGTACACAGTAGTAGTTGGATGAAATTAAGCAGCAGATGAATAGCCTTAATCAACGATGGGTATATCTTAATAATCGAGTGCACAGTATTGCCGAGGATCTGCAATACGTGGGTGACAAATTGGAAAAGGCTTGGCAGGTGCAAGGACTGGACGTGCCATCTCCAACCCCATCTAGTAATGACGCTCCACAAGGTTCCGCTAATGACACTCCACAACGTTCCTGTTCCTGAATTGTGGATGTAAGACATTTTTGCATTTTGTAAATTCTGCAACTTATCACTCTTTATTTGTATTATAAAATATGCTTAAAATTTGAAAGATAACATTCTCACAACTTTATGAATGCATGGCTATATATGTGTTGTAATTTAGAGATGCTTTCTTTTTTGAAATTGCCTTTTTATCTGTTAGCAAATTATTCATGTTACTTTCAGCTACTGTTTTAGAAATGCGTTGCTCTGTATAATCTTCACTATCATTACTTATGTTACAACAATTTGACTTAAATGCTTTTTCTTATTATTATTCTCATTGATTCTTAATTGCAGAGTAGGAATTCCTAAATTTGTGGTTCTACAAAGGTTGCAGCTTGGCGCAGACTTCAACTTCTAGTTTTCTGTTGGCTTGCAAGTTTGACCATTTTTTACTGATTGTACTAGTGTAGGAATTGACTCATCAGGTCATGCTTGTGTTTTGTTGTTATTGTTCAAGCTGTATGAGAATGTTGGAGGTGATACAACTTTGATGATCCTCATCAAACCGGTTTTGTTAGGCAGGACAAAGGAAAACATGACAAGCATCTGAAATAAAAACTGATGCTCCCTATTTGTCCAGATTTCTTATTATGTCCATTAAGTTGATATTGCAGTGTTTATTTGTTATTCTAGAGTTGAATAGCAGCTGTAGTTTCTGATATAGTGCCCAAAAATATGTTCTTCGCTCTAGTTTTGTGCTTCAGAGTTAAAGCCACAAAATGTATACACACACATCATCCAATTCATTTCAAATGAACACCTGTACGCCTTTGAAAGTTTGGAGCCGAGAAGTACATTTACTCCTTCTAATGTGTGAGTACGTAAGGCAACATGTATATAAAACAGAAAGTTTCAATACAGAAGTTGATGTCGGGTCCAAAGGGGAGAAACAACCACTTTCTATAAAACACTAATATTTAACAATAAATTCAACAATTGGTTAGGAATCTGAGTTCGACATCATTTCAGGTACATTATACATTCCAAAGCATTCTGTTATGTACAGTGACATGAACAAAATAACTATGGTCGACAATCTTTTCACAGGAGGAATCCTTATTGCACATAGACAATTCTCATGACATCAACTTCTCGATAGCCATTTCTCTAAGCGTGAGCGTTGGCTTAACTCATGATCTTATGGTATTTGGTTCTCTTCATCAACTATTTCTTCACCTTCCAATGTCTCATCAACCATCTTCAACATGTTCAAGAAATTATCTTTCACAACGTGATACGTATCTCTCTTCTCTGTTGCCCTTGTCACCAATTGCATGCTTACACAATTCTTTATATCTGATAGTTGACAGCTGGCACGAATCCATATTAGTATCATTGACCGTTGACTCTATTTGTGCAATCGTCCAACTTTTTGCTTTCCTTATCCATCTTTTCATAATATACTTAGTTGGGATTGTCGAAGTATTCTTCAAGCTATACACCTTCAACACATGAGAGTATAAAATGTAAGCAAACTCAAACTTTCCACAATTACAATGAACGTCATCATTACACAAATCATAGTTGACCAGTTGAGAGTAGCTCTTCCCAGCAACACTAATCTTGTATTTCTCGACTATTCCATCCTAATTGCTAAGAAGAAAACTATTATCATGACACTGATTCCATTCATCTTGAAACCATTTAAAGACTTCTGGTGTGTACACAGTTGATGCATGTTTTAAAATTTTCACTGGTGCTGACAATGTTAGCTTGCTCAGATTACTTTTAAAATCAGCTTTTAACTCCTCATATCGCTGATCATCAATCAGCCTCTGAAAGTAGTTAAAAAATTGTATTAAGTTATACTGGTAACTAACGTACTTTTTTATCATACTGTTCATGCTCTCACTTCGTTGCATGGTCATCATGTCGCACACAAATATTTTGCCCATGAACCAAAGCCCATTTCTCCTTTATGCCATACAAACGTTTTAACCACCATTATCTTGAAGTTCATATCTTTCCAACATTTTCGTCCATGCAAGGCAAAAATCTTTTGCTTCTTCATACTCACAGATGCATGCGCTTAAATACCTTGCAAACTCTTTAAACTTGGAAAATATACCACTCAAATGTATGGCAGCATTTTGATAAATGTGCCAAATACACAGTCGATGATGAATATTTAGCCATCTTGACGCTAATGCCTTTGCGACTGCCGCATCTTGATCAGTAAGAATAGTGATAGGCATTTTCTCAAACATCGCTCTCTGAAATGTCTCAAACAACCACTCAAATGTAAGCGCAGTTTCATCATAGAGGAGTGCGTCACCAAAAAGTGCTGTTTGTTTATGATGGTTGACACCGACAAACAAAGCAAGTGGACGATGTTGCAAGTAATATAAATCGATAAGAACCGAATATCGTACCCAAGGCAAAAATTCCAACACGTAAGATAATTAAATTAAACGATGAAAAATTACTCGAATGATCAAGAATTAATTGATTTGAAAATAAAATAAATTAAAGTAAGCAATTAAGAAAATATGAAAAATGCAAGGTATAAATTAAAACGACTGGATTTAATCAAATGACAAAAATCGGTTAAGGTATCAGATTTCAATTGGATTAGACACTAAAATAAAATTGTAACGGTGGATTGATATAGGAAATACTTTACTTAAGCAAGTCAAACCCAATGTTCATGGTGTTCCCTTCTCTTCTAAATCTGAGTCACTACTTTATCCATCGATAATTCGAAATAAAAGGCGTTAAATACAAGAAGCCTAAAATTAAGTTCGTTAATCCTAGGTATCCTCACACAAGATCCTAAGGTTGGTCTATACTTTAGTCTCAAGTATGTCGCTTGATTAATTTTCCGACAAATTAAATCCCATTGGTTGTGGCATTTAATCATCTAAGGTCTTAATCTAGGTGATCAAGCTAAATTAAGACTAAATATGCATTTAATCAAGCAAAAATCAATACCACAAAATTATCCTAATCCAATATCAATCTTAACCTTAACCGAAAAGAATAATTTACTCACACATATTTATCAATGTAACATAAATCATAGTCATAACATATGTTTGCATTGATTAAAACTACATAATTAAAATAAATACAGAATTAAAAATAAATTAAGAAAACAAATTAAAACTCCCCCTTTTCTGCAGCTGTATTTTCTCGCACCACTTGCTTCAACACAATTAATCTTCACCAGCGGCAACGATTTCTTTTTTATACAACCAGCTGTAGCATTTTTTCTCAGCCCATGGAGTGGAGTGCGTCAATCCTCCTTAACACAGCTGCTAATGTCTTCTTTATTATCCAACCAACCCACGTTTTTGGTGTGTGAAATGAATAAGACCTTCAGCTGCTTCACGTCCCCTTTACTCACGATTTTTCTTCATTTCATGTCCACCATGTGCAACGTGTGAGTGGAAAATTTTTTAAGTATTAGTCCGACGTGAATGGAGAGGATTTTATTACAACGGATATTTATTACAACGGCTATGTATTTCCTTATGTGTATTTATCATTACGTGCATATATTAGTCAGTTACCATTCTTTTGATATCTTTGTATTAGGCTAGAATTAGGGGATAGATCAGCGTTGTTATCTATATATATGTCATGTACATCACAGAACAAATACACAATACAATTTCTCCAAATCTTCATTATTTTACATGGTATCAGAGCACTGATCTTGGTACTCTACATAAAATTTTTCTGCTCATTCCGCTGCTCTTCATTAATGTCGAAAGAAGGTTCAGATTTAACATTGAAAGGTGCCACGGATTCCAAAACATCCAGGAAATCTGTCATTATGGATCCCTCACATCCATACTACGTGCATCATTCGGATCAACCAGGACATATGCTGGTTCCAACCAAATTGAACGGACCAAATTACCAATCCTGGCGAAAGGCAATGATGCATGCTCTCATCGCTAAGAAGAAATTGGGCTTCATTGATGGTTCACTTGAAATGCCATCACCGATTGAAGAACCTGCAGATTTTGAACTATGGAATCAATGTAACAGTATGATTCTTTCATGGTTAACTCATTCCGTCGAACCTGACATAGCATCTGGTTTTGTTCATGCCGTGACTGCCAGGCAAGTCTGGGAAGACCTTCGAGAACAATTTTCACAAAAGAACGCCTCTGCTATTTTTCAGATTCAAAAATCGATAGCAACCATCTCTCAAGGTACGTTTTCTGTGGCAGCATATTACATAAAAATTAAGGCCTTATGGGATGAGTTGGAGATCCATCGTACCCCTGTGACTTGCAATCGAACCAATGATCATCAAGCAGAAAGAGAGGAAGACAAGCTAATGCAGTTTCTTATGGGACTCAACGAGTCCTACAAAATTGTAAGATCTAATATTCTTATGATGTCTCCTTTACCTAATGTTCATCAAGCATACTCCATGATTATTCAGGAAGAAACCCAGCAACAAATAGGCTCAAGCTCCACCGAGAGTTTTTCCATTGCAGCTGCTGTTCAAAATCGATCATCTACGCAGAAATCTGCCAAGGGCAAAATCTGCGACCATTGTAACAAATTTGGCCATAGTATCGATGAATGTCGCACGCTAAAATTTCATTGCAAATTTTGCGACAAAAGAGGACACACGGAGGATCGTTGTCGACTCAAAAATGGAAATCAATATACCAGATCCTTGCAATCTGGTGGAAATCGAAATGGAGGACGCTCAGTCGCCAATGCTGTAGAAGGATCACAAAATGCAGGAAATAACACGGAAGGGTCTGCTTTCCCAGTCAACTTCACCCATGAACAGTTGCAACAGTTGGTGCACGCTTTGGCAGAGCTCAACCAAAATCGAACTCCTCCTAGTTCTGGAACTGGAGACGTATTTGCCAATGCTGCAGGACCTGGCTACGGGGAGGATGATTGGCTCGGGTAGACAGCATGGCGGTCTCTATTACATGCATCCTTCAATTCCTCAACCAAAGGCATATCATACATCACCGTCCTCCCATCTATGGCACTTAAGACTTGGCCATCCATCCTCATCACGTCTTGCATCCACTCTTTCTTTGTCTAACATTCATAATAATGCTATTGATCAAAATAAATGTACTACTTGCCCATTGGCAAAACAAACTCGATTACCCTTTCCAACAAGCTCTATTTCTACAAAAAATCCTTTTGAGTTGCTACATTGTGATGTTTGGGGACCACATAAAATTCCTACGCATTCAGGAGCAAGATTCTTTCTCAGTATTGTAGATGACTACACTCGTTGTTCTTGGGTATTCCTCATGCATAATAAATCTGAGACTACTTCCTTATTACAACGATTTGTGATCTTCGTCCAAAATCAATTTCACACATCTATTAAAATCCTCCGTACCGATAATGGTACAGAATTTTTACCCTTAACTCATTTTCTTCAAGAACGTGGCATTGAATTTCAACATACATGTGTTTACACTCCGCAACAAAACGGAGTGGTTGAACGTAAGCATCGTCACATATTAAATGTTGCACGCTCACTGCTTTTTCAATCAAATATCCCACTTCGTTTTTGGGGGGAATGCGTCCTTACTGCTGTATATTTAATCAATCGGCTTTCTTCTCCCTATCACAAATAAATCACCTTATGAAATGTTATATCAAAACCACCTTCCTCCATCATCTTAGAGTTTTGGGTGTCAATGTTACGCCACAATTGTCCAGCCCAAACAAAAATTCTCACCTCGCGCTTCACGTTGCGTGTTCATTGGTTACCCTCATGATCAAAAGGGTTATAAATTATTTGACATCAGTTCGAAGCAAATCATCATCAGCCGAGACGTTGTTTTTCACGAAAATATCTTTCCTTTCATGACTTCAGAATCAAATCCGCAATCCTCCTCTCCTTTATTACCAAATCTTGCCAGTGATATACCCTCCTTACCGAAAATACCTGACAATCCTTCCTTACCAGGCACTCCCATACACTCCCAATTACCTCATGATAATGATACTCTCGATCCTCATTCCTCTCCTGGCAATAATTCTTCTCCAATCACTTTGACCAAATTTTTCAAAGACTCCTCTCCTAACCATACGACATCACCACCACACCATCAACTCAATCATGAGGATGAACCTAATGATGCTTCACATAACATACATAATCCTGACCCTACTCGTCGTTCTACTCGCAACCGCCATCCTCCTGCATGGCATGAATCCTATATACTGTCTTCTCGGACCAATAATTCAACCAGTGGACAGGTTCTCCGCAATGGCACAAGGTATCCCCTCTCATCTTATCTTTCTTTTTCTCGATTTTCTCCATCTCACCGACACTTTCTGGCAAGTATAACAGCTCACACAGAACCCCAGACTTATGATCAGGCCGTTATACACCCACATTGGCAACAAGCCATGACAGCTGAACTCGAAGCATTGGAAAGAAATCGTACTTGGTCACTAGTTCCTCTTCCCCCAGGTCAGAAACCTATTGGTTGTCGTTGGGTTTACAAAATTAAATATAATTCTGATGGTACTATCGAGCGTTATAAAGAGCGATTAGTCGCCAAAGGTTATACGCAGGTTAAAGGCATCGACTACAAGGAGACCTTTTCGCCAACTGCCAAACTTACAACTCTACGGTGTCTTTTGACTGTCGCTGCCGCCAGAAATTGGTTTGCTTACCAACTCGATGTCCAAAACGCTTTTTTACATGGTGACTTGGACGAGGTTGTCTATATGCAGCCGCCGCCTGGATTACGTCGGCAGGGGGAGAACACAGTGTGCCGACTTCATAAGTCACTCTACTGCTTAAAACAAAGCTTCTCGAAATTGGTTCTCTACATTATCCACTGTTCTTCAAAAAGGGGGTTACGCGCAGTCAAAAGCAGATTACTCCCTATTTACCAAGGTCAATGATTCATCTATCACTGTTATTCTTGTTTATGTTGATGACATATTGTTGACAGGGAATGACATGCGAGAAATTGATCGGCTCAAGAAGTATTTACTTCGGCACTTCCACATCAAAGATTTAGGTGATCTCAAATATTTTTTGGGTATTGAATTTTCACGTTCCAGTCAAGGCATTTTTATGTCGCAGCGAAAATATGCTTTGGATGTGTTACACGACTCGGGACTTACAGGTGCAAAACCGGAGAAGTTTCCGATGGAACAAAATTTGAAATTAGATCTCTTTGATGGCGACAAGCTACAAGATGCAACAAAGTATAGAAGGCTAGTTGGCAGATTAATCTATCTTCAGTAACTGGACGACATAGTGTATTCAATTCACGTATTAAGCCAATTCATGCATGAGCCCTGCAAGTCTCATTGGAATGCGGCAATTCGAGTCCTTAAATATGTGAAAGGGACTCCTGGTCAGGGATTATTTTTGCCATCCAATAATAATTTGCAGTTGAGAGCTTTTTGTGATTCTGATTGGGGAGGATGTCGGATAACTCGTCGATCAGTATCAGGATATTGTGTTTTCCTTGGTTCCTCACTTATATCTTGGAAGTCAAAGAAGCAGATAAATGTTTCCAGATCATCAGCCGAAGCAGAATACCGAGCTATGGCAAATACATGTTTAGAGTTGACTTGGTTGAGATATATTCTTCATGATTTGCGAGTACCACAAGCAGAACCTTCACCATTATATTGCGATAATCAGGCGGCATTACATATTGCGGCAAATCCAATTTTTCACGAACGAACGAAGCACATTGAGATAGATTGTCACATTGTTCGGGAAAAAATGCAGTCAAAAGTGATTCGGCCAGCTTATGTCTCGACAAAGATGCAACTAGCCGACATTTTTACCAAACCTTTGGGTAGAGAATCGTTTGAATTTTTGCGAAACAAGTTGGGAGTGCTTAATCCACACTTACCAACTTGAGGGGGAGTATTACAACGGATATGTATTACAACGGCTATGTATTTCCTTATGTGTATTTATCATTACGTGCATATATTAGTCAGTTACCATTCTTTTGATATCTTTGTATTAGGCTAGAATTAGGGGATAGATCAGCGTTGTTATCTATATATATGTCATGTACATCACAGAACAAATACACAATACAATTTCTCCAAATCTTCATTATTTTACAGATTTGTTAGCACCAACGTCTCTTCTCTTCATTTTTCCAGCCAACCAACTCTCCACTAGCTGCTCCTTTAATGTATTTGCCCCTTAACGTAGCTGCTTCTTGTTCATTGCCACCAGCTGTGATGAAGTCGTGCCTTGCTCCAGCTGCAACGTTCACCAGCTCCAAGTGATTGCATCCACCAGCTGCTTAAATCCTAGCATCCATCAGTTGCTTCTACGTTGCTGTTAATGTCGTTATTTTCTATCTATTTGTGTGTTAATTTTCTTTATTCTTAAGGTTTGAAGTTATACTTAATGGAAATTAATTTTGTTTTATGTCAAGGTGCATTTTGGAACCAAATAGAAAGAATCGCAACAATTTTGGGATAAAAAGAATTGATCTAGACGTTGACCCTAATTAGACGTGGCATCGTGCAGCAAATTAAACAAGCAAGTAATAAAATCAATGCTAGCCAGCACAAAGGGATTTTCATATAAATCAACGCAAGCAGCAACCTAGGGGGCACGTACTGACGTAGCTGGAGGCAAGCAAGACGTGAAATAAAAATAGGAAACAGCAGGCGTTTGGAGAAGCAGAATCAACGTGATTAAATGGGCCAACAACGTGGAGTTAGCTACTTGTTTTTAATTGAGCCAATAGCTAAAAGGCCAAAATGACGCAGTGATAAAGAAGCAATACATAGGAGGAAAATCACGCAACAGTTGGATTAAGTGCTTAATAGTCACTGGAGGCATTGCTAAAATCAGCGTTGGAGGGTAACCTTTCATAACTGAGAGGAACAGTGGAGAGTTTGTCTAGATTGAATTAGAAACAAGGCAGACACGTGGGCAAATGAAATGAGGACAGCACAAGTGGATAGGCAGAGGAAATTGGTCAACAATCAAACCAAGAGGAAATGCAGCGTTGGAGGCATGGGAAGGAAAATTGAATTTGTCAAAATCAGAGGGTTTACGTGGGAACAAGAGGCAGCACGTGAAGTAGCAAGTTAATGACCAAAAGGAACAGCCAGCTGGAGAGCAACAAAGAAGAGTTTAAATAAAGATGGCCTTTAATTGTCACATCAAGCAATAGTAAGGAGATTTGAAGCTAGGCACAACAGTAGAGAAAAGAACAGCATGGTGCAGCACGTGGAGAAAGGATGATTTAAAATAGACATGTGAGTGGTTAAGCTAAATGGACGAGGGTTGCGTGAATAAAGGAGGGCTGTATTAAATCAGCTAGGAGACAAATGAGCTGAAACGCAACACGTGGAGAAGGGCTTGGAGAATTGAATCGTTGGAAGGCAGCCAAGAGAGTAGCGTGTATTTAGGTGAGCAAAAACGCAGACGTTTGGTGAAGGAAACGCAGGAGCAGCTGAGGTTTTAAGGTTGCAACTTTAATTGTCTTATCAAGGAATAGGGATATCACGTGGAAGAGGCAAGAATTAAATCAATAGGCTCTTTAATGGTCCATATTAAGTCAGCAAAAGCTTGCGTTGGAGACAGCTGGAGGCAACAAGAAATGAGCCCATCCACGCACAAGGAAGGCAAGTGACAGCTGCGTCTACGGAGAGTGAAGAGGAGAGCCAATTATATCAAGGCAGCAATTCAACCACAGGGGACCCAAAAGGCTAGAGGCTTGACGCAAGGGAATTAATTAAAGAAATAAACGTTGATGAAGGAGGCTAGCGTGTAAGAAGGCGACAACAAGCTGGAGAATTAAAAATCAAGAAAACAGGGCAGAGAGAGCAATACAGAGGAGACTCAGGCGTGACTGAAGGCATCTAAAAGGGACAGCCAGCTGGAGACAAAAATCACGCACAGTGAAGAACGGCAGAGAAACGACGCAACGTTGATGAAGAAGGCTGGTAGGTGGCGGCTGAGAGTGAGGAAGCAAGCAAACGTTTGAAGCGCAAACAAAGGAATAAATTAGTAGGCGTGAAAACAAACAGAAACAAGATGAGGAGTGCGGCGGCAGCTGCTAAAATCAACGCAGATCCCAAAATTAATGGAGAAAATAACGCAAGAGAGAGGGTTAAAATGAAGAAAGGCAGAGGCAGCAGAGGTTGGCGCAAGAAGAACAAAGTTACAGAAATAAGGTAGAGAGAATTAAAGAAAAGAAAAGAGAGCAGTGTAGAATTAAATACTGGAGGTTGCTGCAGATAGAAAAGAAGAGAAGGATGCCTATGACAGTTTCAACATTTGGAATAGATAGGGAAATCATGATATTGGGTAACTAAATTTTATTTCTTGGTGTACGGAATCTTAGTCATTGAACTTTGCATGTTGTGAGATTTTGTTCTTTATTTCAATCAATTTATTAGCCAAGTATCAATTATTTTCTGGGTCATTGTTTGATTGTTTAATTTGACAGCTAGGTGCACAACTAGTTTATATTTTTATTCAATCAATCGCTAGATTAAAAAGGTTGACGTTCAATTCTTTTAATCAAAAGTAGCGACTAGGATTTTTGTCTACTACGTTAGGGACATGGTTCTAGAAAAATAATCGTCTAGGCTAAATGTACATCGATGTATGTTGTTTACTTCACGATTTTCTTAATTAGAAAGCTATTAATTAATTAAATCGAGATCGTATCCAAGTTATTAATTAATAAGGGTTAATTCAAATACATGTTTTGGTTGACTAAACATAAGAGAAAATAGGTAAAGAAATTTACCTGCGACGAATCTTGAAACTAATGAATTGGTTATTTTAGTGTCGATGATCAACGCAAGTTCAATAACGAAGGAGGCCTAAACCAAGATTTATTTCTATTGATTGTTAAATTCTCATTATTTTGTTTCTAGTTATTTTTCAATTTCAATTTTCAATTAATTTCATTTAATTCCCAAATTACAAAACCCCATTTCTTATTAAGCGTAACTACTAACGTCTGAATTCCTCGTGAACGATCCCACTTTCCACTACTACATTAATTTGTGTTGCGGGAAGTTGGTTTCTTTTTATATTTGGTTGCGGTGACGAAGATTCACCAAATTTTAGCGCCATTATCGGGGACATTTTGACGCTTTATGTACGTTCTGCTGTTCAAATCAAGCCGAGAGTTTACAGTACAATCCTGAAATTGAGAAAATAGCAAAGGCATTAAGAAAGCAGACAAAAGAAAGACGACAAGTACTGAGAGAAGAACGACAAAGGGAAAGAAACATGGATGAAAATCGTACTTTACGCCAACTGGCTGCTCCAACTGAGGACCGACATCCTCATTGCATTACTTTTCCAAATTTGGGTGATAACACCACTTTTGAGCTGAAGTCGGGATTGATTCATTTGTTACCCACTTTTCGAGGAACATTGGGAGAAGATCCTTATAAGCACCTGAAGGAGTTTGATGTTGTTTGTATGGGGATGAAGCCTACAAATGTCACTGAAGAGCAGATAAAGCTGAGAGCTTTTCCTTTTTCTTTGAAGG
Source organism: Erythroxylum novogranatense (assembly GCA_029891385.1). NCBI lineage: Eukaryota > Viridiplantae > Streptophyta > Magnoliopsida > Malpighiales > Erythroxylaceae > Erythroxylum > Erythroxylum novogranatense. The sequence goes on from CM057224.1 coordinate 75,551,950, forward strand.
ACGATGCCCAAGACTGGTTATATTATTTACCTGCTGGAAGTATTAGAGAATGGGCGGAGATGAAGAAGTTATTTTTGGAGAAATTTTTCCATTGCCAGTACGCCAATATCGTAAAAGAAATTTGTGGCATTCGACAAAACAACAGAGTCATTATATGAATATTGGGAGAGATTTAAGAAGTTGTGTGCAAGTTGCCCTCATCATCAAATCAATGAGCAACCGTTGATTCAATACTTTTATGAAGGTCTTTCACTAACCGAGAGGAGTATGATAGATCTTTGCCAAGTGGAGGCTAGTTGATAAAACACCAAGAAATGCATGGGAATTGATTTCAACTATGGCTTCTAACTCACAACAATTTGGAGCTCGAAATGATTATGGTTCAAGACATGTTAATGAGATGGGAGTTTCACATTGGAAAGAAGACTAGATGATTTGACTTCTTTGGTGCGTCAACTTCGGTATCTAGGAAAGAGGAAGTTAAGACTTGTGGAATTTGTTCATGGTTGGCCATCCTACTGATATGTGTCCTACTTTACAAGAAGACCATCTTGAAGAAGCTAAGGTAATGGGTGATTATTTGGGACAACCTCGGAGGAAGTATGACCCATTTTCAAACACGATAATCCGGGTTGGCGAGATCATCCAAATCTCGTTATGGCAATAATCGGGACAACAAGTAAGTTCTAATTTTCAGCCATATAAGCAACCTTATGTGCCTAGACAATGACAAACAAATGGGACAAAGTTCGTGCAAATAATTCTTTGGAGGACATAGTCAAGACATTAGCCACAAATACCGTGAACTTTCAATGTAACTCCATGAAATTTCAGCAAGATACACAAGCTAGCATCTGAGAATCTTGAGACTCAAATGAGCCAAATGGCGATTGCTATCAATAAATTTGGAGGCACAAAATTCGAAAGCTTCCTTCTCAACTGAGATGAATCCAAGAAGAGCGCGTGTGCTATTACACTTGAAGTGGAAAAGAGTTAAAGGAATCTACCCCAAAGGTTTCTAAGCGAGAGGTGGAAGAAGAAGTAGAAAAGAAGTTCCAAAGCGATCCTGAGAAAAGGAGGATGATTCTTCCATTGTCATGCCTAAGTTCAAGATACAACCTCCTTTTCCTAGCAGATTTGCCAAGCGTAGTAGGAGGAGCAACAAAGAAATTTTGGAAACTTTCCAAAAGGTGCGGTAAATATTCCTTTACTTGATGCTATTAAACAAATTCCTCGTTATGCTAAATTTCTTAAGGAACTTTGTACCTCAAAGAGAAAGTTAAGTGGCAATGAAAAGGTGCATTTGGGTGAGAATGTTTCACTGTGTTCCAAAAGAAGTTACCTCCTAAATGTCCAGATCCGGTATGTTCACAATCCCTTGTAAAATAGGTAATTTGGAAATTGAGAAGCATTCTTTGGATTTAGGTGCTTCGATTAATGTTATGCCTCAATCTATTTATGAATCTTTGAATATGAGGCATCTGAAAGAAACTGGTGTCATAATCCAACTTGCTGATAGATCTAATGCCTATCCGAAGGGTGTTCTTGAGGATGTCCTAGTTCAAGTTGATAATATGCTTTTTCCTGCTGACTTTTATGTCTTACAGATGGGCAATGAAGATTCATCCACTTCAGTCCCAATTTTATTGGGAAGACAATTTTTGAAAACTTCCAGAACAAAAATTGATGTCTATGATGGGTCTTTGACTATGGAGTTTGATGGTGATGTGATTAAGTTCAATATTTATGATGCCATGAAATTTCCTAATGATGATCATTCTTTTGTTTCTGTGAGTTTTCTTGATACTTTAGTGCGAAACATTCGGTTTAGATGGACCGAGATAAGTTATGGACCATTGGAAAATAGCTTGGATATTCGGAAGGAAAAACACTAGCTGATTTTCTTGCAATTCTCAAGAACTGGATAACACTATCCGATTTTAGAGCGAACAAATTCTTGGAGGAACAGGTACGTTTTCTAGAACTCAATAGAAATAATTCGAAGTTGTTGCCATCTCTCATACAGCCACCAAAATTGGAGTTGAAGATTCTTCCAGGTAACTTGAAATATGTGTATTTAGGTGAGCATGAAACTCTTCCTGTTATTATTTCGAGCACACTGACATCTTTGCAGGAAACGCAATTATTAAGTATTTTGAAAACTTACAAAGATGCTTTTGGATGGACTGTGGCAGATTTGAAAGGGATTAGCCCATCAATTTGTATGCACCGAATTTTATTGGAAGATGGAGCTAAGGAAATAAGACAACCACAACGAAGATTGAACCCACCAATGATGGAGGTACTCAAAAAGGAGATTCAAGCTCTAGATCTTTGGAATAATCTATCCAATTTGGACGATAAATGGGTAAGTCCAATACAAGTGGTTCCTAAGAAGACCGGAGTAACGTGGTAGAGAATCGTCGGTGAATTAATACCCACCCGTACAAAATGGGTGGAGGGTTTGTATTGATTACCGAAAATTAAATTCGATTACTTAAAGATCATTTTCCACTTCCTTTTATTGACGGATGCTTGAAAAACTTGCGGGAAAAACTCATTATTGTTGTTTAGATGGTTACTCGGGTTATCATCAAATTTCATTGCACCAGAGGACCAAGAAAAACGACTTTTACATGTCCTTTTGGCACCTTTCACGTGTCGACGAATGCCTTTTGGACTATATAATGCACCGCCACATTCCAAAGATGTATGGTAAGTATTTTTCTGATTATGTGGATGATCAGTATTGAAGTTTTATGGGCGACTTTACGCTTTATGGTGAGTCTTTTGATACTTGCTTGATTAACCTTGAGAAAATTTTAGAGCGTTGCATTGAAAATAATTTGATTCTCAATTATGAAAATGCCATTTTATGGTTGATCGAGGATAATCTTAGGCCATGTAGTGTCTTCTAAGGAATTGAGGTTGATAAGGCTAAAATAGAAATCATTGAATCTCTTCCTTACCCGTAAGTGTACGGAAGTGCGTTCTTTCTTGGACATGCGGGTTTTTATCGACGCTTATCAAAGATTTTTCAAGACCACTCAACCTTTATGCAAGTTACTTCAAAAGATGTGGAGTTCAAGTTTGATGAAGCATGTAGGAAAGCATTTGACTAATTAAAGGAGAAGTTAATTTTGCTCCAATAATCCGACCTCCAGTTGAGTCTTCCATTTGAGATGATGTGCGATCACGGTGACTACGCGTTAGGTGTTGTTCTGGGGCAAAGGATGAATAGAGCACCACATGTGATTTACTATGCTTCGATGATGCTAAACGACGCCCAGAAAAACTATTCAACAACAGAAAAAGAATTATTGGCAGTTGTTTTTGGGTTAGAGAAGTTCCGTTCATATTTGTTGGGCACACATGTCATAGTTTATTCAGATCATCTTTGCGTTGAAGTATTTGTTGTCGAAAAAGGAAGCAAAGCCACGTCTTATTCGTTGGATTCTCCTACTGCAAGAATTTGATGTGGAGATACAGGACAAAAAGGGAACTGAAAATCTGGTTGCAGATCACCTTAGTCGCATCCGTCTAGACAAAACTTCGGATAGCTTGAAAGATGAATTTCCAGACGAACATCTATTCGCCACACAACAGGTAACACCTTGGTATGCTGACATAGTCAATTTTCTGATTACCAAGTCTTTACCTAGTAGTTTATCACGAGCTGAAAAAGATAAAATCAAAAGAGAGGCTAAATATTATGCATGGGATGAACCACATCTGTGGAAATATTGTTCTGATCAAATTATTAGGCGATGTGTATCTGATGATGAGATCCCTTCAATATTGAATTTTTGTCATTCTTTTGCATGCGGTGGACACTTTGGTCCTCGAAGGACAGCCCGTAAAGTGCTTGAATGTGGTTTGTTTTGGCCTAAACTGTTTTATGATGCTTACATATTTTGCAAGTCTTGTGATCGATGTCAAAGAACAGGTGGTTTAGGACCAAGAGACCAAATGCCACTCAAGAATATCCTGGTATGTGAAATTTTTGATGTGTGGGGAATTGATTTTATGGGCCCTTTTCCTTCATCTTTCGGTAAGACATATATTCTCGTTGCTTTGTGGATTATGTTTCAAAATGGGTCAAGTTAAGGCTACTCACACTGATAATGCCAAAGTTGTTGTTGATTTTGTTAAATCTCATATTTTTGTCAGGTTTGGAGTACTGAGAGCAATAATCGATGATCATGGGACTCATTTTTGTAATCGAATTTTGAGGCTTTATCGAAAAATATGGTGTTACGATCGAACTTCAACAACATACCATCCCCAAACAAGTGGACAAGTCAAGTTTCTAACAGGAAATCAAGTCAATTTTGGAGAAAGTGGTAAATCCTAACAGGAAGGATTGGAGTTTGCGCTAGACGACGACTTATGGGCATACAGATGACATATAAAACTCCTATTGGTATGTCGCCATACAAAGTTAGTATTAGGAAAACCTTGTCACTTACTCCGTAAAATTGGAACATAAAGCTTATTGGTCATCAAACAATGCAATTTGGATTTAACTGAGGTTGGAATAAATCGGAAATTACAATTGCAAGAGTTGGAAGAGATACGTAATGAAGCTTATGAGAATGCGAAAATCTATAAAGAAAAGACCAAGGCCTTTCATGACAAAACCTTAATCAGAAAAGAATTTTCCATAGGTCAAAAGGTCCTTTATCACTCGAAACTAAAGCTTTTTCCTGGTAAATTACGATCTCGTTGGATAGGTCCATTTGTTGTTACTAATGTTTTCTCACATGGTGCAGTTGAAATTCAGAGTTTAGATACTTTTAAAGTGTTTAAAGTTAATGGACATCGATTGAAACCATATTATGAGAATTTACAGGTTGAAGTTGTGGACGAAATTGAACTGGCTGAGCCAGTTTACTCTGAGTGAGTTAATGGTTTTTCATCTAGCTAATATGACGTTAAAAAAGCGCTCTTGAGAGGCACCTCAAGATTTATTTTAATTTAAGTTTTTCTGCATTTTTATTTTCATTTCATTTTATTTATTGTAGTTTTCTCAATTAAAAAAAAACTGCATTGGGTGTTGCATGGTTCATTCTCCATTAATGTTACTAACATTATTCTTGTTGACAAATGGGACAATTAAAGAGTTACATGGGTCATGGGCCTTTGCTAAAACGAGGCGTGCGTTTCATTCCAACATGCACAGGCAGAAGAGAAGTGCAGATTAGACCGATTGGCGCAGCAACAAGTTCCACCGTCTTTTCCACCAACACCTTGATGCATTGACAGAGAAGCTTCTTAAACCTTTACTTTCTTTATTTTCTTGTGTTTTCTTTTTGCGAGTACATTGAGGACAATGTAGATTCGGTGTGGGGGGGAAGCATTGAATGTTTGTGTGACTGTGTGTTTTGAATTTATTGTTTCTTTGTTCATTTTGATTTCGATTTTTTTTTGTCTTTTAATTTGCATGTGATGTATGTTAAACCATGAAATTCTATCTTAGTAGTTGGAATGAGACTGAATTGCGTGCTTGAGTTCAAATTAGGCCAGTTGAATAGATGGTGAATCATGCTGATTGATTAAAGTAGTTGGTTACATAAGCTTGCTCAATAAATTGATGCTTGAGTGATTAGATAATGTATGAAAGCATAATGGATTTTCAATTGAGCCTATGTGAAGATTTGAGCCAATATGACTCAATTCAAAAGTCATTTCATTTCTTTTTGTGTGTGATACTCCCTTAGGTATTACCTTCAGAACTTGCTTTGAACCGGTTTGAATCTATTAGATGCATGTTAAATAGAAATGATTCAGGTCATTTTTCTTTTAGCCCTTGACTTAAATGATCCACCTTTCTTAGTTACCCTTGCAAATCCCTTTGAGCCTTTACCCATTTTGTTTCAATTAAAAAAAAATCTCATTATTCTGAAACAACAAACCCTGTTAGCCTTACCTACTCACAAGTTTAATAAAGCACTGAGTTAGCTAGTTTTGAGACTTTTGTCTTTATTTTATTTTCTGAGAAGAGTTCACTAGTACTTCTACTCATATAGCGCATTGTATTTAGCTGCTGTTTTGATTATTGTTTCCTTCGTATACAAAATAAAAATAAACAAAAACCAAAAAAAACAAAAAAAAATCAAGTATAGTAGTAATAATAAATTTTGAGTAGTTAGTTTACATGCAATTCTCAGAAATACGTTTTGTTGTCCATTTGTATATTTAGTGCTTTATGACTGCTTGTGAAGAACCCTTTCAAATCCTTTTGACTTACCTTAACCTTAGCCCCATTACAACCTCAAATAAAGCCCTTTTGATCTATTTCAGCATGTAATCACTATAGAAGAGAATTGGTGTATTTGCAAACCTATGGTAGTGTGATTTCCTATAGGGAGTTTTTGAGCGAAACACAACCTATAAACATTTGAGTGAAATGAGTGAATTCCGTAAGGAAAATCCATTGTGAGTTTATGCTTATCTTTGAATGATAATTTCATAAGTTGAGTTTGTTTATGTGCACCAATGAAAAATGATCATGATGTCTGTGATGGCTTGAGATTTAATTGGCCAAAGTTTGAATGATTTCATATGTTTAGTTTCTTTGAAAATAAATTGATAGAATTTGATGGTCATGTTTAATTTGCTCGAGGACGAACAAAAGGTTAAGTGTGGGGGAGTTTGTTAATGTCGTTATTTTCTATCTATTTGTGTGTTAATTTTCTTTATTCTTAAGGTTTGAAGTTATACTTAATGGAAATTAATTTTGTTTTATGTCAAGGTACATTTTGGAACCAAATAGAAAGAATCGCAACAATTTTAGGATAAAAAGAATTGATCTGAGACGTTGACCCTAATTAGACGTGGCATCGTGCAAAGAAATTAAACAAGCAAGTAATAAAATCAATGCTAGCCAGACAAAGGGATTTTCATATAAATCAACGCATGAGCAAAGAACCTAGGGGCACGTCTCGACGTAGCTGGAGGCAAGTAAGACGTGAAATAAAAATAGGAAACAAAGAAAGCGTTTGGAGAAGCGTAATCAACGTGATTAAATGGGCCAACAACGTGGAGTTAGCTACTTGTTTTAATTGAGCCAATAGCTAAAAGGCCAAAATGACGCAGTGATAAAGAAGCAATACATAGGAGGAAAATCACGCAACAGTTGGATTAAGTGCTTAATAGTCACCTGGAGGCATTGCTAAAATCGGCGTTGGAGGTAACCTTTCATAACCGAGAGGAACAAAGGAGAGTTTGTCTAGATTGAATTAGAAACAAGGCGGAACACGTGGGCAAATGAAATGAGGACAAAGACAAGTGGATAGGCGAGGCGAAATTGGTCAACAATCAAACCAAGAGGAAATGCGGCGTTGGAGGCATGGGAAGGAAAATTGAATTTGTCAAAATCGAGAGGGTTTACGTGGGAACAAGAGGCAAAGACGTGAAGTAGCAAGTTAATGACCAAAAGGAACAGACCAAATGGAGAGCAACAAAGAAGAGTTTAAACAAGGATTTTGAGCCAAGGATTTGGAGATATGCGGGGCCCAAATAAAATATAAATTTCACAAAAATTTTTATATCAAAACTAAATAAAAAAACAAAGTTTTATTAAGAATATAAAATAGCTAAAATTACAATGATCCTCGCCTACTTTTCATAGATTGAAATCTTTTCATAACAACATCATTGTCAATATTTGCAAATACATCTCTTTCAATGTAACACACTAAACAATCATTCAATAGGTCATCTCCCATTTTATTACGAAGTGAACTCTTGATAATTTTCATTGCGGAGAAAGCTCTTTCCACTGTGGCTGTAATAACTGGTAAAAGTAATGACAATTTGACTAACAAATAAACCAAAGGGAATACATGATGCTTTCTTGTAGCCACCATTCTCTTAGCAAGGTCTCCAATTCCACTCAATTCAAAGAAATTCTTATCCATACGTACATCAATGATAAAATTCCCAAGCTGATATTCAAGTTCAATTAAAGCAATAGGAGGAAACTCTGATGGATAGAATTTTGCAAGTTCAATCAATTTGTCCATGTCAAATGCGGAAAAGGAGTCTTTAGGATCAAGACATGCCATACATAAAAGCAAACTTGTATTGACTTCATCAAATCGATTGTTAAACTCTTGAAGTTGCATGTCAATCACAGAATAGAAAAGCTCAACACGATAGTGATGAAGATTCGTCATGTCTTCGCTTCCACGCCTTGATCTCCCTCTAACTATAAACATATCTTGCATATCTATCTCACTTACATTATTTTCACCACAAAAGTCAATGACTTGTTTCAATAAAGACTCCCAACCATCATCTCTAACTTGTTGCAAATGAAATTTTGAGACTTTAACCAAATGCATTGCATTCACTATATTTTGATCTTTTTTTGTAAAACTTGAGATAACCCATTTGTGATTTCCAAGATCTTTATCATAAGATGCAACACAAAGAGAAATTCAAAGCGAAGCATAATATCAATTAAATCAATAGCTTCAGCCCTTTGTGAATCTTCATTCCCATTTTCTCCAACAAACTCAAGAACCTCAATGACAGAAGAAAATAAATGTAGCAAATTAATGAGCTTACCAAAATGAGAACCCCAACGAGTATCTCCGGGTCTTTTTAGTGTCATTTCTTGATTCAACCCTTGCCCAGTTTCTATCACCCCTTGTGAAATTCCTATCATCACTTTCTCCATTTGTTTTTCTCGAAGCATATCCCTACGCTTACAAGATCCTCCAATAACATTACACAAACGAGTAATAGTATTGAAAAGGAACATATATTTAAATGCTTTTAGCAACAAAGAACAAGTGTAAGTCAAGTTGGTGTGCAAAACAATGGATGTAGTAAGCACAAGAATTTTCCTTCAAAATTAGACTTTTAAGACCATGAAATTCACCTCGCATATTACTAGCTCAAATAGCCTTGACCTCTCAAGTTAGCAATACTCAAGCCATAGTTAGAGAATAATGACTTGATACCTTTTAAAAGTGAAGTTGCACTTGTATCACGTACATGCACAAGACCAAGAAATCTTTCAATGACACATCCAAAACTATCAACATACCGAATGACGACTCCCATTTGCTCTTTTACTGATACATCTCGACATTCATCCACTAAAATAGAGAACAAATCATCACCCATATCTAAAATAATGGCCTTTGTTGTCTCAAATGCAGCTGCATTAATGATATCACGTTGAATATCGGGTGATGTAAGTTTGAGATTTTCAGGAGCATTCCCTAGAACAACATTCCTAATTTCTTCATTGTTAGAAGCTATGAATTTTAGTAATTCTAGAAATTTTCCTTGATTTGTTGAATTCTCATACTCATCATTCCCCCGAAAAGGTAGCCCTTGCATTAAGAGATAACGAAGACACCCTATTGATGCATTTAGCCTACACCGATATTCAATTTTTGATTTCTCTGATTGCCTTGAAAAAGCTGACTGAATAGATTGGGATTGGTTCATTAAATTTTCACAAGCAATTCGACATTGATTATGATCAGAGTCATGATTTCCTACATGTTCTCTTAATCTTGCTTTCTTTCGCCAAGCACTAAAACCCTCAGACACAAAATTAGTATGTTTTCTTTCACGATCGGCAGAAAAAGATAACAATATAAGCAAGATCAGACATCTTTTCAACACTATATTCCAACCAATCCTTGAAATCATCAAACCATGATACAATAAATCTCCGCTTACGATCTCCATCCATAGTTTGAGGAAAGTTATGATTTCGAGGCTGACAAGGACCTTTTAATAAATAAGCTCTACACACCTGATCTCGTTTTTCAGGAGGATACTCTATTATATTAGGTCTCAATCCTGGATCGGAAGGAGGATTTTCTAAGTCAATCACAAGTTCTTCAATAATAACCTCCTTCGATGCTGGAGGTACTTTATTAGCATTCTGATTTAAATCACACGATGATGACTGAAGAGTCGGTCTTAATTTTTTAAAATATTTTTCCATAACTGCAAAATAAAAAAAATTAGTTAGAACCAATATTTACGAATTCTATAAAATTTATTTTTTCCATTAAACATTAATCAATCCGCGTAATCACTTTGCTATTTAACAACAAAATGCAATTTTTTTCCATTAAAAACTAATCAATCTGACATTATCACTTTTGTATTTGTCTTACCTTTTTCAATCGTCAATCGTCACCCTATGAACCATCCAAAAGCTGATTGTCTATAATCCACTGAAGAGCAGATGGGAACTGACGACAACGACTTCTATTAAAATCTTCCAAAAGTGCAACCCTATGATAGGGTTTTAATATGTTATATATGTTGTAGATGACGGCAATAAAGAGGGATCTATGATAAGATTTTAATATATTATATATATTAACGATGACGTTACTTTTTTTATTGATTCAGTTTATGGCAACTTTATAGTTATAGGGTTTTAATATATTATATTATATTATATTATATATATGTATATTAAAAATTAAACAAATTATTTAATTTTTTTTAAAAACTTAGGGGGCCCAGTGCACCACTGGGCCCCGAATACCTCCGTCCTTGAGTTTAAATAAAGATGACCTTTAATTGTCACATCAAGCAATAGTAAGGAGATTTGAAGCTAGGCACAACAGTAGAGAAAAGAACAGCATGGTGCAGCACGTGGAGAAAGGATGATTTAAAATAGACATGTGAGTGGTTAAGCTAAATGGATGAGGGTTGCGTGAATAAAGGAGGGCTGTATTAAATCAGCTAGGAGACAAATGAGCTGAAACGCAACACGTGGAGAAGGGCTTGGAGAATTGAATCGTTGGAAGGCAGCCAAGAGAGTAGCGTGTATTTAGGTGAGCAAAAACGCAGACGTTTGGTGAAGGAAACGCAGGAGCAGCTGAGGTTTTAAGGTTGCAACTTTAATTGTCTTATCAAGGAATAGGGATATCACGTGGAAGAGGCAAGAATTAAATCAATAGGCTCTTTAATGGTCCATATTAAGTCAGCAAAAGCTTGCGTTGGAGACAGCTGGAGGCAACAAGAAATGAGCCCATCCACGCACAAGGAAGGCAAGTGACAGCTGCGTCTACGGAGAGTGAAGAGGAGAGCCAATTAAATCAAGGCAACAATTCAACCACAGGGGACCCAAAAGGCTAGAGGCTTGACGCAAGGGAATTAATTAAAGAAATAAACGTTGATGAAGGAGGCTAGCGTGTAAGAAGGCGACAACAAGCTGGAGAATTAAAAATCAAGAAAACAGGGCAGAGAGAGCAATACAGAGGAGACTCAGGCGTGACTGAAGGCATCTAAAAGGGACAGCCAGCTGGAGACAAAAATCACGCACAGTGAAGAACGGCAGAGAAACGACGCAACGTTGATGAAGAAGGCTGGTAGGTGGCGGCTGAGAGTGAGGAAGCAAGCAAACGTTTGAAGCGCAAACAAAGGAATAAATTAGCAGGCGTGAAAACAAACAGAAACAAGATGAGGAGTGCGGCGACAGCTGCTAAAATCAACGCAGATCCCAAAATTAATGGAGAAAATAACGCAAGAGAGAGGGTTAAAATGAAGAAAGGCAGAGGCAGCAGAGGTTGGCGCAAGAAGAACAAAGTTACATAAATAAGGTAGAGAGAATTAAAGAAAAGAAAAGAGAGCAGTGTAGAATTAAATACTGGAGGTTGCTGCAGATAGAAAAGAAGAGAAGGATGCCTATGACAGTTTCAACATTTGGAATAGATAGGGAAATCATGATATTGGGTAACTAAATTTTATTTCTTGGTATACGGAATCCTAGTCATTGAACTTTGCATGTTGTGAGATTTTGTTCTTTATTTCAATCAATTTATTAGCCAAGTATTAATTATTTTCTGGGTCATTGTTTGATTGTTTAATTTGACAGCTAGGTGCACAACTAGTTTGTATTTTTATTCAATCAATCGCTAGATTAAAAGGTTGACGCTCAATTCTTTTAATCAAAAGTAGCGATTAGATTTTTGTCTACTACGTTAGGGACATGGTTCTAGAAAATAATCGCTCAGCTAAATGTACATCGATGTATGTTGTTTAGTTAAATCGATTTTCTTAATTAAATAAAGCTATTAATTAATTAAATCGAGATCGTATCCAGGTTATTAATTAATAAGGGTTAATTCAAATACATGTTTTGGTTGACTAAACATAAGAGAAAATAGGTAAAGAAATTTACCGACGAATTTAACGAACTAATGAATTGGTTATTTTAGTGTCGATGATCAACGCAAGTTCAATAACGGCGAGACCTAAACCAAGATTTATTTCTATTGATTGTTAAATTCTCATTATTTTGTTTCTAGTTATTTTCAATTTCAATTTTCAATTAATTTCATTTAATTCCCAAATTACAAAACCCCATTTCTTATTACGTAACTACTAACGTCTAATTCCTCGTGGGAACGATCCCACTTTCCACTACTACATTAATTTGTGTTGCGGGAAGTTGGTTTCTTTTTATATTTGGTTGCGATGAAGATTCACCAAATTTTGCGCCGTTCGGGGACATTTTGACGCTTTATGTACGTTACGCGTTCAATCAAGCCGAGAGTTTACAGTACAATCCTGAAATTGAGAAAACAACAAAGGCATTAAGAAAGCAGACAAAAGAAAGACGACAAGTACTGAGAGAAGAACGACAAAGGAAAGAAACATGGATGAAAATCGTATTTTCGCCAACCGGTCGCTCCAACCGAGGACCGACATCCTCATTGCATTACTTTTCCAAATTTGGGTGATAACACCACTTTTGAGTGAAGTCGGATTGATTCATTTGTTACCCACTTTTCGAGGAACATTGGGAGAAGATCCTTATAAGCACTGAAGGAGTTTGATGTTGTTTGTATGGGGATGAAGCCTACAAATGTCATCAAGAGCGAGATAAAGTCGAGAGCTTTTCCTTTTTCTTTGAAGGACGATGCCCAAGATCGGTTATATTATTTACTGCTTGGAAGTATTAGAGAATGGGCGGAGATGAAGAAGTTATTTTGGAGAAATTTTCCCATTTGCCGTACGCCAATATCGTAAAAGAAATTTGTGGCATTCGACAAAACAACAGAGAGTCATTATATGAATATTGGGAGAGATTTAAGAAGTTGTGTAAGTTGCCCTCATCATCAAATCAATGAAAGCAACTGTTGATTCAATACTTTTATGAAGGTCTTTCACCAACCGAGAGGAGTATGATAGATGTTTGCAAGTGGAGGGCGCTAGTTGATAAAACACCAAAGAATTGCATGGGAATTGATTTCAACTATGGCTTCTAACTCACAACAATTTGGAGCTCGAAATGATTATGGTTCAAGACATGTTAATGAGATGGGAGTTTCGTCATTGGAAAGAAGACTAGATGATTTGACTTCTTTGGTGCGCCAACTTGCGGTATCTAGGAAAGAGGAAGTTAAGACTTGTGGAATTTGTTCTATGGTTGGCCATCCTACGATATGTGTCCTACTTTACAAGAAGACCATGTTGAAGAAGCTAAGGTAATGGGTGATTATTTGGGACAACCTCGGAGGAAGTATGACCCATTTTCAAACACGATAATCCGAGTTGGCGAGATCATCTAAATCTCCGTTATGGCAATAATCGTGACAACAAGTAAGTTCTAATTTTCAGCCATATAAGCAACCTTATGTGCCTAGACAAAGAAGAAGAAATGGGACAAAGTTCGTGCAAATAATTCTTTGGAGGACATAGTCAAGACATTAGCCACAACATCGTGAACTTTCAATGAACTCCATGAAATTTCAGCAAGATACACAAGCCAAAGATACGTAATCTTGAGACTCAAATGAGCCAAATGGCGATTGCTATCAATAAGTCGGAGGCACAAAATTCGGAAAGCTTCCTTCTCAACCCGAGATGAATCCAAAGAAGAGCGCGCGTGCTATTACACTTGAAGTGGAAAGAGTTAAAGGAACCTACCCCAAAGGTTTCTAAGCGAGAGGTGGAAGAAGAAGTAGAAAAGAAGTTCCAAAGATCCACAAGAGAAAAGGAGGATGATTCTTCCATTGTCATGCCTAAGTTCAAGATACAACCTCCTTTTCCTAGCGAGTTTGCCAAGCGAGAAGAAGGAGGAGCAACAGAAAGAAATTTTGGAAACTTTCGAAAGGTGCGGTAAATATTCCTTTACTTGATGCTATTAAACAAATTCCTCGTTATGCTAAATTTCTTAAGGAACTTTGTACCTCAAAGAGAAAGTTAAGTGGCAATGAAAAGGTGCGATTGGGTGAGAATGTTTCATTGTGTTCCAAAAGAAGTTACCTCCTAAATGTCCAGATCCGTATGTTCACAATCCCTTGTAAAATAGGTAATTTGAAATTGAGAAAGCATTCTTTGGATTTAGGTGCTTCGATTAATTTTATGCCTCAATCTATTTATGAATCTTTGAATATGGGGCCTCTGAAAGAAACTGGTGTCATAATCCAACTTGCTGATAGATCTAATGCCTATCCGAAGGGTGTTCTTGAGGATGTCCTAGTTCAAGTTGATAATATGCTTTTCCTGCTGACTTTTATGTCTTACGATGGGCAATGAAGATTCATCCACTTCATCCCAATTTTATTGGGAAGACCATTTTTGAAAACTTCCAGAACAAAAATTGATGTCTATGATGGGTCTTTGACTATGGAGTTTGATGGTGATGTGATTAAGTTCAATATTTATGATGCCATGAAATTTCCTAATGATGATCATTCTTTTGTTTCGTGAGTTTTCGATACTTTAGTGCAGAAACATTCAGGTTTAGATGGACTAGATAAGTTATGGATCGCATTGGAAAATAGCTTGATATTCGTGAAGGAAAACACTAGCTGATTTTCTTGCAATTCTCAAGAACTGGATAACACTATCCAGATTTTAGAGCGAGCAAATTCTTGGAGGAACAGTACGTTTTCTAGAACTCAATAGAAATAATTCAAGTTGTTGCCATCTCTCATACAAACCACCAAAATTGGAGTTGAAGATTCTTCCGTAACTTGAAATATGTGTATTTAGGTGAGCATGAAACTCTTCCCGTTATTATTTCGAGCACATCGACATCTTTGCAGAAACACAATTATTAAGTATTTTGAAAACTTACAAAGATGCTTTTGGATGGACTGTGGCAGATTTGAAAGGGATTAGCCCATCAATTTGTATGCACCGAATTTTATTGGAAGATGGAGCTAAGGAAATAAGACAACCACAACGAAGATTGAACCCACCAATGATGGAGGTACTCAAAAAGGAGATTCTGAAGCTCCTAGATGCTGGAATAATCTATCCAATTTCGGACAGTAAATGGGTAAGTCCAATACAAGTGGTACCTAAGAAGACTGGAGTAACTGTGGTAGAGAATACGTCAGGTGAATTAATACCCACCCGTGTACAAAATGGGTGGAGGGTTTGTATTGATTACCGAAAATTAAATTCAGTTACTTGCAAAGATCATTTTCCACTTCCTTTATCGACGGATGCTTGAAAAACTTGCGAAAAAACTCATTATTGTTGTTTAGATGGTTACTCAAAGTTATCATCAAATTTCATTGCACCAGAGGACCAAGAAAAAACGACTTTCACATGTCCTTTTGGCACCTTTGCGTATCGACGAATGCCTTTTGGACTATGTAATGCACCTGCCACATTCCAAAGATGTATGGTAAGTATTTTTCCGATTATGTGGATGATCAGTATTGAAGTTTTATGGACGACTTTACGCTTTATGGTGAGTCTTTGATACTTGCTTGATTAACCTTGAGAAAATTTTAGAACGTTGCATTGAAAATAATTTGATTCTGAATTATGAAAAATGCCATTTTATGGTTGATCAAGGGATAATCTTAGGCCATGTAGTGTCTTATAAGGGAATTGAGGTTGATAAGGCTAAAATAGAAATCATTGAATCTCTTCCTTACCCCGTAAGTGTATGGGAAGTGCGTTCTTTTCTTGGACATGCAGGTTTTTATCGACGCTTTATCAAAGATTTTTCGAAGACCACTCAACCTTTATGCAAGTTACTTCAAAAAGATGTGGAGTTCAAGTTTGATGAAGCATGTAGGAAAGCATTTGACGAATTAAAGGAGAAGTTAATTTCTGCTCCAATAATCCGACCTCCAGATTGGAGTCTTCCATTTGAGATGATGTGCGATGCGAGTGACTACGCGTTAGGTGTTGTTCTGGGGCAAAGGATGAATAGAGCACCACATGTGATTTACTATGCTTCGATGATGCTAAACGACGCCCAGAAAAACTATTCAACAACAGAAAAAGAATTATTGGCAGTTGTTTTTGGGTTAGAGAAGTTCCGTTCATATTTGTTGGGCACACATGTCATAGTTTATTCAGATCATGCTGCGTTGAAGTATTTGTTGTCGAAAAAGGAAGCAAAGCCACGTCTTATTCGTTGGATTCTCCTACTGCAAGAATTTGATGTGGAGATACAGGACAAAAAGGGAACTGAAAATCTGGTTGCAGATCACCTTAGTCGCATCCGTCTAGACAAAACTTCGGATAGCTTGAAAGATGAATTTCCAGACGAACATCTATTCGCCACACAACAGGTAACACCTTGGTATGCTGACATAGTCAATTTTCTGATTACCAAGTCTTTACCTAGTAGTTTATCACGAAATGAAAAGATAAAATCAAAGAGAGGCTAAATATTATGCATGGGATGAACCACATCTGTGGAAATATTGTTCGATCAAATTATTAGGCGATGTGTATCGATGATGAGATCCCTTCAATATTGAATTTTTGTCATTCTTTTGCATGCGGTGGACACTTTGGTCCTCGAAGGACAGCCCGTAAAGTACTTGAATGTGGTTTGTTTTGGCCTAAACTGTTTTATGATGCTTACATATTTTGCAAGTCTTGCGATCGATGTCAAAGAATGTGGTTTAGGACCAAGAGACCAAATGCCACTCAAGAATATCCCGGTATGTGAAATTTTGATGTGTGGAATTGATTTTATGGGCCCTTTTCCTTCATCTTTCTAGAAGACATATATTCTCGTTCATTGTGGATTATGTTTCAAAATGGGTTGAAGCTAAGGCTACTCACACTGATAATGCCAAAGTTGTTGTTGATTTTGTTAAATCTCATATTTTTGTCAGGTTTGTAGTATCTAGAGCAATAATCAGTGACCGCGGGACTCATTTTTGTAATCGAATTTTTGAGGCTTTACTGAAAAAATATGGTGTTACGCATCGAACTTCAAAAGCATACCATCCCCAAACAAGTGGACAAGTCGAAGTTTCTAACAGGGAAATCAAGTCAATTTTGGAGAAAGTGGTAAATCCTAACAGGAAGGATTGGAGTTTGCGCTTAGACGACGCACTATGGGCATACAGGACAGCATATAAAACTCCTATTGGTATGTCGCCATACAGTTAGTATTCGAAAACCTTGTCACTTACCCGTAGAATTGGAACATAAAGCTTATTGAATCGTCAAACAATGCAATTTGGATTTAACTGAGGTTGGAATAAATCGGAAATTACAATTGCAAGAGTTGGAAAAGATACGTAATGAAGCTTATGAGAATGCAAAAATCTATAAAGAAAAGACCAAGGCCTTTCATGACAAAACCTTAATCAGAAAAGAATTTTCCATAGGTCAAAAGGTCCTTTATCACTCGAAACTAAAGCTTTTTCCTGGTATATTACGATCTCGTTGGATAGGTCCATTTGTTGTTACTAATGTTTTCTCACATGGTGCAGTTGAAATTCAGAGTTTAGATACTTTTAAAGTGTTTAAAGTTAATGGACATCGATTGAAACCATATTATGAGAATTTACAGTTGAAGTCATGGATTTAAATTGAATCTGGCCGAGCGATTTACTCGAGTGAGTTAATGGTTTTTCGTCTAGCTAATATGACGTTAAAAAAGCGCTCTTGAGAGGCACCTCAAGATTTATTTTAATTTAAGTTTTTCTGCATTTTTATTTTCATTTCATTTTATTTATCGTAGTTTTCTCAATTAAAAAAAAACTGCATTGGGTGTTGCATGGTTCATTCTCCATTAATGTTACTAACATTATTCTTGTTGACAAATGGGACAATTAAAGAGTTACATGGGTCATGGGCCTTTGCTAAAACGAGGCGTGCGTTTCATTCCAACATGCACAGGCAGAAGAGAAGTGTAGATTAGACCGATTGGCGCAGCAACAAGTTCCACCGTCTTTTCCACCAACACCTTGATGCATTGACAGAGAAGCTTCTTAAACCTTTACTTTCTTTATTTTCTTGTGTTTTCTTTTTGCGAGTACATTGAGGACAATGTAGATTCAGTGTGGGGGGGAAGCATTGAATGTTTGTGTGACTGTGTGTTTTGAATTTATTGTTTCTTTGTTCATTTTGATTTCGATTTTTTTTTGTCTTTTAATTTGCATGTGATGTATGTTAAACCATGAAATTCTATCTTAGTAGTTGGAATGAGACTGAATTATGTGCTTGAGTTCAAATTAGGCCGCTTGAATAGATGGTGAATCATGCTTTGATTGATTAAAGTAGTTGGTTACATAAGCTTGCTCAATAAATTGATGCTTGAGTGATTAGATAATGTATGAAAGCATAATGGATTTTCAATTGAGCCTATGTGAAGATTTGAGCCAATATGACTCAATTCAAAAGTCATTTCATTTCTTTTTGTGTGTGATACTCCTTAGGTATTACCTTGAACTTGCTTTGAACCGTTTGAATCTATTAGATGCATGTTAAATAGAAATGATTCGTGCCATTTTTCTTTTAGCCCTTGACTTAAATGATCCACCTTTCTTAGTTACCCTTGCAAATCCCTTTGAGCCTTTACCCATTTTGTTTCAATTAAAAAAAAATCTCATTATTCTGAAACAACAAACCCTGTTAGCCTTACCTACTCAGAAGTTTAATAAAGCACTGAGTTAGCTAGTTTTGGGACTTTTGGCTTTATTTTATTTTCTGAGAAGAGTTCACTAGTACTTCTACTCATATAGCGCATTGTATTTAGCTGCTGTTTTGATTATTGTTTCCTTCGTATACAAAATAAACAAAAACAAAAACAAAAAAAACAAAAAAAAATCAAGTATAGTAGTAATAATAAATTTTGAGTAGTTAGTTTACATGCAATTCTCAGAAATACGTTTTGTTGTCCATTTGTATATTTAGTGCTTTATGACTGCTTGTGAAGAACCCTTTCAAATCCTTTTGACTTACCTTAACCTTAGCCACATTACAACCTCAAATAAAGCTCTTTTGATCTATTTCAGCATGTAATCACTATAGAAGAGAATTGGTGTATTTGCAAACCTATGGTAGTGTGATTTCCTATAGGGAGTTTTTGAGCAAAACACAACCTATAAACACTTGAGTGAAATGAGTGAATTCCGTAAGGAAAATCCATTATGAGTTTATGCTTATCTTTGAATGATAGTTTCATAAGTTGAGTTTGTTTATGTGCACCGATGAAAAATGATCATGATGTCTGTGATGGCTTGAGATTTAATTGGCCAAAGTTTGAATGATTTCATATGTTTAGTTTCTTTGAAAATAAATTGATAGAATTTGATGGTCATGTTTAATTTGCTCGAGGACGAGCAAAAGGTTAAGTGTGGGGGAGTTTGTTAATGTCGTTATTTTCTATCTATTTGTGTGTTAATTTTCTTTATTCTTAAGGTTTGAAGTTATACTTAATGGAAATTAATTTTGTTTTATGTCAAGGTGCATTTTGGAACCAAATAGAAAGAATCGCAACAATTTTAGGATAAAAAGAATTGATCTAGACGTTGACCCTAATTAGACGTGGCATCGTGCAGCAAATTAAACAAGCAAGTAATAAAATCAATGCTAGCCAGCACAAAGGGATTTTCATATAAATCAACGCAAGCAACAACCTAGGGGGCACGTACTGACGTAGCTGGAGGCAAGCAAGACGTGAAATAAAAATAGGAAACAGCAGGCGTTTGGAGAAGCAAAATCAACGTGATTAAATGGGCCAACAACGTGGAGTTAGCTACTTGTTTTTAATTGAGCCAATAGCTAAAAGGCCAAAATGACGCAGTGATAAAGAAGCAATACATAGGAGGAAAATCACGCAACAGTTGGATTAAGTGCTTAATAGTCACTGGAGGCATTGCTAAAATCAGTGTTGGAGGGTAACCTTTCATAACTGAGAGGAACAGTGGAGAGTTTGTCTAGATTGAATTAGAAACAAGGCAGACAGGTGGGCAAATGAAATGAGGACAGCACAAGTGGATAGGCAGACGAAATTGGTCAACAATCAAACCAAGAGGAAATGCAGCGTTGGAGGCATGGGAAGGAAAATTGAATTTGTCAAAATCAGAGGGTTTACGTGGGAACAAGAGGCAGCACGTGAAGTAGCAAGTTAATGACCAAAAGGAACAGCCAGCTGGAGAGCAACAAAGAAGAGTTTAAATAAAGATGGCCTTTAATTGTCACATCAAGCAATAGTAAGGAGATTTGAAGCTAGGCACAACAGTAGAGAAAAGAACAGCATGGTGCAGCACGTGGAGAAAGGATGATTTAAAATAGACATGTGAGTGGTTAAGCTAAATGTAGCGTGTATTTAGGTGAGCAAAAACGCAGACGTTTGGTGAAGGAAACGCAGGAGCAGCTGAGGTTTTAAGGTTGCAACTTTAATTGTCTTATCAAGGAATAGGGATATCACGTGGAAGAGGCAAGAATTAAATCAATAGGCTCTTTAATGGTCCATATTAAGTCAGCAAAAGCTTGCGTTGGAGACAGCTGGAGGCAACAAGAAATGAGCCCATCCACGCACAAGGAAGGCAAGTGACAGCTGCGTCTACGGAGAGTGAAGAGGAGAGCCAATTAAATCAAGGCAGCAATTCAACCACAGGGGACCCAAAAGGCTAGAGGCTTGACGCAAGGGAATTAATTAAAGAAATAAACGTTGATGAAGGAGGCTAGCGTGTAAGAAGGCGACAACAAGCTGGAGAATTAAAAATCAAGAAAACAGGGCAGAGAGAGCAATACAGAGGAGACTCAGGCGTGACTGAAGGCATCTAAAAGGGACAGCCAGCTGGAGACAAAAATCACGCACAGTGAAGAACGGCAGAGAAACGACGCAACGTTGATGAAGAAGGCTGGTAGGTGGCGGCTGAGAGTGAGGAAGCAAGCAAACGTTTGAAGCACAAACAAAGGAATAAATTAGCAGACGTGAAAACAAACAGAAACAAGATGAGGAGTGCGGCGGCAGCTGCTAAAATCAACGCAGATCCCAAAATTAATGGAGAAAATAACGCAAGAGAGAAGGTTAAAATGAAGAAAGGCAGAGGCAGCAGAGGTTGGCGCAAGAAGAACAAAGTTACAGAAATAAGGTAGAGAGAATTAAAGAAAAGAAAAGAGAGCAGTGTAGAATTAAATACTGGAGGTTGCTGCAGATAGAAAAGAAGAGAAGGATGCCTATGACAGTTTCAACATTTGGAATAGATAGGGAAATCATGATGTTGGGTAACTAAATTTTATTTTGGTGTACGGAATCCTAGTCATTGAACTTTGCATGTTGTGAGATTTTGTTCTTTATTTCAATCAATTTATTAGCCAAGTATCAATTATTTTCTGGGTCATTGTTTGATTGTTTAATTTGACAGCTAGGTGCGCAACTAGTTTGTATTTTTATTCAATCAATCGCTAGATTAAAAAGGTTGACGTTCAATTCTTTTAATCAAAAGTAGCGACTAGGATTTTTGTCTACTACGTTAGGGACATGGCTCTAGAAAAATAATCGTCTAGGCTAAATGTACATCGTATGTATGTTGTTTAGTTAAATCGATTTTCTTAATTAAGAAAGCTATTAATTAATTAAATCGAGATCGTATCCGTGTTATTAATTAATAAGGGTTAATTTAAATACATGTTTTGATTGACTAAACATAAGAGAAAATAGGTAAAGAAATTTACCGCGACGAATGCTGAACTAATGAATTGGTTATTTTTAATGTCGATGATCAACGCAAGTTCAATAACGAAGGAGACCGGAAACCAAGATTTATTTCTATTGATTGTTAAATTCTCATTATTTTGTTTCTAGTTATTTTTCAATTTCAATTTTCAATTAATTTCTGTTTAATTCCCAAATTACAAAACCCCCATTTCTTATTGCATAACTACTAACGTCTGAATTCCTCGTGGGAACGATCCCGACTTTCCACTACTACATTAATTTGTGTTGCAGGAAGTTGATTTCTTTTTATATTTGGTTGCAGGCGACAGCATTCACCAGTTGCTCTCTTGCCACCTGCTGTCTTCGGTTATGAGTGGAGAGTCATAGTTAAGTGAGGGCTAAAGTCCCTTTACTCCAAATGCTTAACGTTTTTTTCATTCCAGTTTAATTCAATAATTATAATAAGAAATTGAATTACACAAATAACAACTGCAAATAATAATACCAATTTCATAATGTTATGACTACTAGTAGACATTTTAATTCAACTAATACATTTATTAATCATAAGTAATATACTAAAGTACAAATCTAATCATAAACATCACATAAATACAATAATTACCATTTATACATTACATGGTTATTATAACAAGGACATTTACATTATTAATATCAATAAATAAAAGCAAACTAACTTATTGAAACTATATCCATTAAATAATAAAAGGAAATGAAATGAATGTTACTAATTCTAATAATAAAATAAAAGGATAATATTAATAATATCAATAATAATAATAATAACAATAATATTCATAATCATATTAATAATAATACTAACAAATTTCATATTAAGCAAAATACTAATAATAATAACAATAATAGATTATGATTCTAATAAATAATAAAATAGCAAACAGTAATAAGGATACGAATAATAGTAATAATAATCATAACAACAATAATAATAAGGAGAATAAGAATAATAATAATCATGACTACAAATTTAATCTTATTAATAGAAAGAAATTAAAGCAGAAAACATTATTGTTATTATTAGTTTCGGGCTCGCCCTCGTGAGCTTTGCTGCATGCATAATCGCCATACTAATTGATATTAAATTGTTTTTATGTCATTATTTTCTTTGGATTTGTAATAATAATAATATTCCTATGAATAATAATCATAATAACAATAATTTAAATAATACTTATTATAAATTATATTATAATAAATAATAAAACGTTATGTTTCTTTAATAATTTTACTATTGTAATTGTTTTGAAATATGACAATTGTAATTTCCTGATATTTGTTATTCTACAAATTATTAACAAATTATCTATTTATTAATTATATTAAATATTAACATTAAATCCTGATTATTATTTATTTTGTTGTTGATAATAATAAGGGTAAATTATATGCTTATTTTTAGTAATTCCTTATAATCGCCTTCAATAATAATACAGTTTATAATAATAAGGAATTTAATAATGTTATGAATAATAATAAACTTTTTATTAATAACAACAACAATAATAAGGAATTTAATATTAATATTAATACTAATATAAATAATAAACCGTTTGTAAAAATGTTTAAGATTTATAATAATAACTATATATACTCCAATCGAAGATCTTATAATAATAATTAAATATTATAACAATAATTAAATTATTAAGAATAATAAAGTCAATAATAAGAAGAAAATTTGTAATTATAACAAATTTCATAATTATTACTGAAATTAATATAATTAATAGGTATTAATAATCATATAGAATATAATAATAATAATAATAATAATAATAATAATAATAATAATAATAATAATAATAATAATAATACTAATAATAGAAAAATAAGAAGTACAGATATATATATATATATATATATATATATATAATAATACTTTATAATAATAAGGAATTTAATAATGTTATGAATAATCATGAACATTTTAATAATAATAAAAATAATAATAGTAAGGAATTTAATATTAATAATAATACTAACATTAATAATAAACCGTTAGTAAAAATGTTTAAGATTTATAATAATAAGTATATATACTCCAATGAAAAATTAATAATCATTATTAAATATTATAAGAATAATATAATTAGTAAGAATAATCATATCGAATATAATAATAATAAGAAGAAAATTAGTAATTATAACAAATTTCATAATTATTATAGAAATTAATATAATTAATTCATTTAATAATAATATCAAATATTATAATAATAATAATAATAATAATAATAATAATAATAATAATAATAATAATAAGGATTTAATAATATCAATAACAATAATAATAATACTAATAATAATAATTATTATTATTATTATAAGATTTAGATAATCATAATAATAATAAGATAATAATAATAATAATAATAATAATAATAATAATAATAATAATAATAATAATAATAATAATAATAATAATAATAATAATAATAATAATAAGAAGAAGAAGAAGAAGAAGAAGAAGAAGAATAATAATAATAATAATAATAATAATAATAATAATAATAATAATAATAATAATAATAATAATAATAATAATAATAATAAGAATAAGAATAAGAATAAGAATATTAATAATAAGGTAATAATAATAATAATAATAATAATAATAATAATAATAATAATAATAATAATAATAATAATAATAATAATAATAATAATAATAATAATAATAACAACAACAACAACAACAACAACAACAACAACAACAACAACAACATAATAATAATAATAATAATAATAATAATAATAATAATAATAATAATAATAATAATAATAATAATAATAATAATAATAATAATAATAATAATAATAATAATAATAATAATAATAATAATAATAATAATAATAATAATAATAATAATAATAATAATAATAATAATAAATATTTGGACTATTTATCTCCATTCTTAATCCTGTAGAGATTGACTTTCTTTGGAGACTTGGTATAGTTATACAGTCAATACTGTATAAATCATATCCAGCAGCTCCATTTGTTCTTCTGGTTGGTGTCTTTGCTTCAGGTACTATTTTGATAATTGATATTTGTAACTCTGGTACCACCACGCTTTGCTGACACTTTGATGTAGCTTGATCTCTAATAGTCAGAACCCGATTAGAGGCTCGTAGTTCTGTTTTGAGTTTTTCTTCATCATACGGTTTTAATTGATTAAATTCCTTTTGTAGGAATGTATCAGAAATTTTATCTAACCGCTGATTTTCTGTGATCAAAGCTTGATTTTCTTTGAGTATTTGAGTAATATACTCTGACATTTCTTTTATCACATTGTCCTTATGAATGAGTTGTGGGACATATGTGTTTTGTTTTCTGGTAATTCTGATATTCCAATATATCATAGAACAAAATGCACAAACAGTTGTTAAGCATTTAGGGCAGAATATTCTTTGGAATTCAGAAGTTCTTGCTTTACAGTAAAAGCAATTTTCTTTTCCAATTTCTTCAATTGGTTGATTCTTTTGTCAATCATGTTGACATTCTTGTTTTTCTTTTGGAAGTTTTACCTCTTCCAACCAATCATTTTTCTTTTTGTCTGTAATAACAAGTAAAAATTCCGTAGGATCTAAAGATAAATCCTTAAGAATTTCTTGATGATAAGGATTTTCTCCTTCTGATATTGATAGTATTCCATCACTATCATCCTCATTAAGATCAACGGATACCACATCCCAATCTTCTGGTAAGTCAAGTTCATTTAACATTGCTACTCGAGCAATATTTCCTTTTTGACTTTTACAATCTCTTGCATAATGACCTTCTTCTCCACATGTGTAACAACGACATTTATGTAGAGGAGGTTTCTTTCTTTTGAAAACTCGCATACGTGTGTCAGTGTGGTTTTCCTTTATACGTCTTTGCTTTTCTGAGACCATATTTTCTATTTTCTTTGTAATACCCAGGCATAGGTATTTTTGAACAGAGTGTACCTAAGTCCTTTAGGCCTCTCTGCATTGCATTCTTTTTACATAATTCTTTTAAGTATAGCCAAGTAAAGTGTACTCTTGGTGCTACACCTATTGTATTTCCTGGATGTTTTTTCTTGAATTCCTCTTCTATTTCTTTGCCATATAATTCTGGTAATTTTCTGAAAATTTTTTCAGATAGCTCAGAATTTATATAAGCTTTTCCTGACATAGACGTCAGCTTTAAGTATTTCTGAAGGAATTGCTGTATATTTTTTATTTCTTTGCAGCTTAATTGTTCTAAGTCTGCATATGCTCTGTCTTGATAAGCTGTTGATCCTTGATATGGTTCTTCTAAAGTAACCATTTTTCTGATTTGTGAAAATACAATCTGTGTATCATCAGCAGCATTGACCAACATTTGCTAATCTCCATTGTTGAAATAATCTCTTCATTGTTTCTCCCAAGAGATTTTCAATATAAGTTACTTTGGCTTGATTACTTACCCAACTCATTCTGTCAATGAGATTCGTATTTACTGATTCCCATCTAGTCATGACATCTTCATATTGAGATATATCCGCTGGTAAGACTAGCATTGCTCCAGTTTGTATTTGAGCAGGAGGTAACATCCATTGACCAGATGTTTCTATTTTCTTCCCCTTTAAATTTCTCCATTTTTCTCTAATTTCTGGAACATTTATCTTGTATTCTCCTGTAGCAGGGGGATAATCTGGCAATCCCATATTAAAATCTGTAGGTGGACGATATCCTGAATCAACAACTTGAGATGTTGATGCTGATTTTACAGATTCTATGAGAATTTCTTGTAACTTTGGTGCTTCAACCAAACTTTCTTTTAATTTTGGATATTCCATTTCTGAAACTTCCGCCATTAAGAGTGTTTCTTGTTCATAATACCATGGAATTTCTTCATCAGAATCAAATGATTCCTTTTGAATAATTATAGTATCATTATTTTTTTTTGAATTTGAAAATTCAAATTCATCTCCCCAACCATCACAGACTGTTGGTTGATCTTCAATTTCTTCAGGCACTGTATATTTCACCCAATATTTTGCATCTCCTAAGTGATCCCATATAATGCCTTTTTCTCTTTCTTTTTGGATAAAATGATCTGGTAAGATCCTATTTATCCTTCTTTCTTCTTCCTTAATTACTCGATGAGTAATTACTAAAGCTCTTTCAATTTGGCTTTCATCTTCATCAAGGTTTTCTTCTTCCTCTTGCTGAACTTGTTTTCTTTTTTCATATCCTGTAAACCTCATACTAATAGATCCATCAATATTTTCCCAAGTTTGAGACTTACTTGGAATTTTTGATGTTGATTTATTTTTCTGTGGAGGTTTGATTGTCCATTTGTCGCCATTGAAAACTTCAGCTGAATATTTTTCTCCTGTAATTGCTTTAACACCATGAGTTGCCAGGAAATCTAAAAGATTTTCATTCCTGTATCGAAATGATGCTGCACTGGTATTAGTTAATCTTGCAACTACTCCTCTTGAAATTATCAAATTAGCCTCCGTATCTGAATCTGTCCATGCTTCATACCCTTTTGTTTTAATCACGATTTCCATATTTTTATAGAAATCAGTAATTGTCATCATCTGGTTGGGTAAGAAGTAGACTAATTCTGTTCCATTGGACAAATCAATTTCCATTTGACCAAGGATGCCTTTTTGATATGTACCCCATCTATTGTCTCTGATTACAATTAGGACTTTTGTTCCTGCATCTTTTCGATGTAATGCAAAGACTCTTATCATTATCATACCTAGATGGATATGATCTAATCCTTCTTGTAATAATTCTTGATATGATTCTTTAGTAATCATATTCATTTCTTCTTGATCATTGTTAATGATCAATTTCTTTTCTTCCGAGTAATGTTGAAATACTCGATGTTGTGGTTCTTTCCAATTGCAAGAATAAAGAATTTCTGCTGGAACCATTGATGCTCTTTTCTTATTGGATAGACTTAATTGATAGTCTGGATCCAAATTCATTTCAAGAATTTTATTTCTATTGTTATGGCGAGAAAGACGACTCATAACATTTCTTGTTGCCTGTTGGTATCTTCGATAATCTCGTATCTGATTATCTTGTACGTTATGTAATGACGTACTACCTTCAAAGCTTCTTACTGGTATTAATCCCTTGTCTTTTCTTTCTTTTGAATTTCTTATTGAAATTCTGGAATCTGTACTGTTTCTTCTACTCATTTTTCTTTAAAGCTTTCGCTTTTTCAGTACTGAATATTTCTTTGGGATTTCTAAAATAGTATGATTTCTTTGTAACAGCTGGAGGTGCTGTTTCTCCTTTTCGATATTTTATTCTTTGAATCTCTTGAATTAACGATTTAGAGATTCTTGAAATTGTGGATTTTCTTTTGAAACTTTTGTGAAAGTTTTTTCTAATCTGGCGAACTTTGTTTCGAGCTTTTCAAGCTTTTGTAGTGTCTTTATATGCAAATATAACAAAATGTTATTTTGCTTTACACTTACTTCTCCAAATTTGGAAACTTGTTCTCCAAGTTTTACTTTCCTGAATCCTTCTGCTGGTTCTCCTAATAAAGTAGTTGCTGATAATGCTTCTTGATATTCGTGATCTTCAAGCAGCAGCTTATATAGACATCAAATTTTCTCGCGATTGCTCCAAGTTCTTCAACTTTTTGTAATTTCTTTTCCAACTGTTTTGTGAGTTGGATAGTTTCTTGTTCAACTTTCTTTAAGTTGATTAACACTGATATATCTTTCTTTGTAGGTAACTGACTTACCTTTTGTTCAATTTCTTCCAATCTTTCTTCTAAGCTATGGAAATGCTTTAAGGAAACACTACTTAACAAAGTTAATCTGTCGTAGCTAACAGAAATATTATGCAAGGTGTTGAGTTGTAAATCACAAACAAAATTCAACTGCTTATTTTCAGAATGATAAATATGTTTAAAACCCTTCTTATAACAAGAAAATTCTATTCCATCTGTGTTTTCTTTCTCATAAGGTGGTTCAACAGCCAGATCCAAATATTCCAATATCTTTCTATTATGATAATATCTTTTGATTGATTGCTCAAAATGATGACTCATGAATTTCTTTTCTTTAAACTAAGTACTTTCCCGTTTTGGATTTCGAACTCAATTTCCCCTTTTCACGCCTCTCCACGACTTAACACGGGTACTCTACTTTTGTTCTTTCTTAATCCTCATGGCGTAGCTACCTAATTTATCAAAAAGAGATTAATAAGTAGAAACTTTATTCAATCAATAAAAGATTGCATCCATTTTTTGTACAATCTTTGTCTTTTATACAAAGCTTCCATTTGCCATTTACAATCAAGGGCTAAATAACGAGCTTCACCCATAAGTCTGAAACCTTGATTCTTTTGTGCATTAGCCTTATGAAATTGAGGATGCCTTATATTACTACAAGCATTCATAAAAGATTTGTCAAACAACATCGTTCGATATTTTTCTACAACTTTATCTTGATTAGCTTTGACCTTTTCTAGTCTTTCAATCCTGTTTGATGTTTCTTTGATCATAGATTTAAGACTTCGTCTTTTATCAAAATATCCAGGCATGGCTGCTGATTAAACCTTATATAGAATAAACAGAGATTTAATAGAACTTAAATGTTAACAGAAATATTCTAAACATATATCAATCTTACTAATAAGTAGTTGAATATAATGATTTAGTTACTCATACCTTAAACCTTGCTCTGATACCAATTTAGTAGCTTCCCAGTTAATGATCTTGCTAAACACAGAGTTTTTGATTCTGTGCGGAGTATAGCAGAAAGGTATGAACACTTAGAGAATTTTGAAACTTCTAATCTTTATGCGGAAAGATTTTACAAGGAGAGGATTACTGAGTTGTATGTGACTTCAGTTGTGTCCTCTTAGGTTACAAGGGATGACTTATATAGCCAACAAACCTAAACTATTAGAATTATTGTGGTAGGTGAGATAATTATCCCGGGTGCTCATTGGGCCCCATAGCGAATAATTCAATCTCCTTCCAGCAATGATTCTTTTAACTTATGCGGAATTATTTCTTCCACTACCGATAATACATAACAAATGTGCGGTTATAAACAAAAGATACAATAATTGAACAAAGCGTTCAATTTATATGGCAGACAAGGAATCTGCCTTTTTCTTTTATGGCAGACAAAGCATCTGCTTTTCTTCTTTTGACCTATTCTTCTTTTGGCCATTTTTGTGAGACGTGTGATTGATGTGAAGGACGATTCCTGTTAACTGGTCTTAATGATCTGGTGCCAGCTGTTCTTTGATATCTCGGATTCCCTTTTTCTTCTTCAGACAAACTTTGATATGTTCGAGATATTCCTTCATCCTTTTGACTGAACTGAATCTGTTCTTCTTCTTCTTCACTTATCTCTTCTTCTTTTTGGAGTCCTTTTATTGTTTGAGTTAACTCCATTATTTCTTGCTGCAGACGGTTAATTTCTTGATGAAATTCAGCTAATGGACCTACTCTTGGTTCTTTTTCTATGAATATTTCTTCATCAAGGCTGATACCATGATAAATTAAATATTCAAAAGCATCATTAAAGGAATAGAATCCTTTAAATTTTGGTTTGGCTAATTGGCTAGCCTTCTTGAGCAGAGTTGAATAGTAACAATAAATACCTCTGTCCGGACCATTGATCAATGTATAGTAAGAATAACTCTTACCTAAAGGGGGCTGCATGATCTTACTAAAATAGTATTGCAGGGCACAGCAGGCATTTTGCTTTTGCTTACTATTATTCGCCTTCCATATTGCATCGAACAGACATTTCTGGTTTTCGTCTAATGGAAGATTATCCAATGGACGATATGCTTTTGGATCTTTAGGATCCGAAATTGGTAACTGTGTTTTACCAAAGCGGCAAAACCTCTGACTTTCTTCCTCTGGTTTAATCGGAGAGGACCGTTTCTTAATTTCTTCAATAATTTTTCCTACGGAAACATGACCTGCAAGTTCTTCCTTAGAAGGTTTAGAACTTGTTTCTGATTGATGATGCTCATATTTTGAAGTTCTGTGATAGCTTCTGGTAGATTCATCAGAACTTGAACTTGTTCTTTGCTTAGAGCGTCTCTTTCTTTCCAGATCATTAAAGCTTCTGTAGGGCTTGCTTCTTTCTTCTCGGGCGATCTGTTTATCCTTTCTGTCCATGCTAACTTTAGTACAATTCTGGATAGTTGATCTGCGAGAATATTTTGCTTACCGTCTATGTGTTCAAAGACGATCTTGACTCCAGTGCCAGTTATATAATCCACAAAATTGATCCACCTCACTCTTGATGGCTTGTTTTGGGACTGTTTGTTGTAAAATGAAATGATGGCTTGGCAGTCAGTACGAAGTGTAATCTCCTTTTTATCCAAGAAATGGATCTTGAGTGAGTTCAACGTGTTAATGCATGCACTAATTTCTGCGTCAATTGTGGATTGAATACAACTAAATTTTCCACTGGCATACGCAAACACTTTTTCTTCTTTTCTAGGAGATTCTTTTCTTATCTTCCACTTGGCGATTCCACCCCATCCTTCCATACATCCGTCTGTTTCCAAAATAATGTATGTATTATGTGGCGGTAATTCCATGTCTGGAAGTTCCTTTATTAATTTCTTTATTCTTTTGACAATATCCCAATCCATATTGCTCATGCGTTTATCAGCATTGGGAGCTGTCTTGTTGTAAAGTGGTCCAACTAATATCTCAAGTCTAGGAATATAGTTTCTGGCATAGTTTAAGATTCCTAACCAAGATCTTAAACCTTTCTTTTCTTTTAATTGCTCCTCGGGAAACTCAGTGAGTTTTTTAATGATATGAGGTTGCAATTTTAATTTTCTGTTGCCAATAATGGCACCGAGAAACTCAATTTCTGAAGTTCCTACAGTCATTTTTTCTTTTGATAGGACAAGTCCATATCTTTTAAATATATCAAAGAATATATGTAAATGTTTTCTATGGTCTTTTTCTGTTTATGAAAATATTAATATATCATCGATGTAAGCGACAATATATTCTTCATGTCCTTTGAAACATTGATCCATTTTTCTTTGAAAAATAACTGGAGCATTTTTCAATCCAAATGGCATAACTAACCATTCATATAGACCATCTGGGACAATGAAAGCTGTCCAAGGAATTGATTCTTTTTCCATAGCTATTTGATGAAATCCACTTTTGAGATCAAATTTGCTATAGATCTTACTATTACCAACCTTTTTGATAATAGTGTTAATTCCTGGTAAAGAATACTGATCTTTATGAGTATTCTCATTTAGCTTTCTGTAGTCAAAGACCATTCTTTCTTTTCCATGCTTGATTTCTCCTGTTTGTGGATCTTGTGAAGTTCCAGAGTAAACCATCATGGCCATTGTTCTGTGCCTCGAAGATGACGGCCTAATTACTCCAATATCTAATAGAGCCTTTATATGTTTCTTGAATTGGGCTTCCATTGCAGGTGTGACATGCTTTAGTGGCTTGTCTTGAATAGTTAAGTCTGGATTGATAATATCAATTTTGCAGACTATACTGTTTTTGACCCAATGTTTTTGTGGATCTTTTCCGATATATTCAAGATTTTCCATTTCTTTTAGAGATAACTCTATTTCTTTTGAGTATGTAGGAATACTCTTGCCAATGTTATAATATACCATATTTTTAATGGCATAGTATTCATCAGCTTCTAATTCTAATTCTTCAATAGCAGCTGAGGCTATTTTAATTTATGTACTTGTCATGACTTTTGACAAGTTTTTATAGAATGTAACTGTATTTTCTTCCAATCTGACCCCACCATACTGAGATCTTATGAAGTTACATCCTATGATGACTTGTATACCATCATACTTTGTCATAGGTATACAAAGTGTAAATGGTATTCGATAGGAATTTTCTCCTATAGTCATCTTTCCATCCTTTAGTTTTCATTGACTTGGAATATTGAGTCGATTCTGAAATTTCCATTGTATAGCCAAATTTTCTTTTGCTTCCTTTGGGATAGCATCTATTTTGATACAAAGACTTAGTAGCTCCTGTATCCAAAATAGCTCTTAGTGTAATTCTTTGACTCGGTATCAAATACTGGACATTGAAATTATATAGCTGATTGTTTATACGTCCCTTTGGCTCTGTAAGAGTCAATATTCTTTCTTTTGCAAAAAGTACTATTTCTTCCTTTTCTTCATCCTTTCTTTTGTCAAGTGGGCTTGACATTCTTTCTGTTTCAGATAATGAATCCACTATCTGAATTTGTGGAATATAATATTTTTCAAATATTATTTGTGCGATCATTTCTCCTATATCCACAAAATATTCTTCAGGATTAGAATTGAATAACAAAACATAAATAATACCTCGATAATCAGTATCAATGACTCCCGCGGTAACATCTATGTCTTTCTTTGAGATTGACGACTTTCCTGCTATCCTGCCATAAATATTTGGACTATTTATCTCCATTCTTAATCCTGTAGAGATTGACTTTCTTTGGAGACTTGGTATAGTTATACAGTCAATACTGTATAAATCATATCCAGCAGCTCCATTTGTTCTTCTGGTTGGTGTCTTTGCTTCATGTACTGTTTTGATAATTGATATTTGTATAATAATAATAATAATAATAATAATAATAATAATAATAATTATTATTATTATAATAATAATTATTATTATTATTATATATTATTATTATTATTATTATTATAAGATCTACATAATTATAATAATAAGATCTAGATAATAATAATAATAAGATATAGATAATAATAATAATATTAAAAATAAGATAATAATAATAATAATAATAATATTTTAATAATAATTATTATTATAATAATCATAAGATTTAGATAATAATATATTTAACAAACACTTTATAGAAAATTTATTAATAAGCGGAAGAAATTTATAAATAATACCTACTCTTATTCTTATTATTATAAAATAACTTATTTATTAATGATATATAATAAAACAAATAAGATAATTTAATAAAATAAAATAATAATTATAATAATAATATCATTTAGATAATAATAGAAATTCATATAATGAATTTATTTAATAATAATAATAATAATAATAATAATATTATTATTATTATTATTATTATTATTATTATTATTATTATTATTATTATTATTATTATTATTATTATTATTATTATTATTATCAACATGCTCTACAATATTATTTCAGCAAGATCATGACTCCACCTGTTGGTAAGAATTACTCTTACTATGCATTAGTTAATGGTCCAGATCGTGGAATCTATTGTTACTATTCAACTTTGATGAGAAAGGTAAATCTAATGGCTAAACCACGTTATAAGCGATTTTATGCCTTTAATGATGCTTTAGATTATATCCTTCAAAATGTTGATATTGGTTAAAATGAAGAAATCTTTGTTGAAAAAGAACCTCGAGAAGGTCCATTGTCAGAAGTCTACGATCAAGAAATAATCAGGTTGCAATATAATGAATTTATTTAATAATAATAATAATAATAATAATAATAATAATAATAATAATAATAATAATAATAATAATAATAATAATAATATTATTATTATTATTATTATTATTATTATTATTATTATTATTATTAACATAATTGTTTAACGTTTTTTATATTTAATCATTTTCTACTTATTTGTTAAGTTCATCATATAAGAATACAGTTGGCTTATTTGTTTAAAATGAATTCTGGCTTGGTGGCTTAAAAACGGCGCCACCCACAGGCACAGGGCGAAGGAACTCTCATGTTCTCCAATTTTTACACAAAATGTCGTCGTATCGTGTCTTAGATAGAATAAGAAACGATAGACTTTGACAGAGGATCTCCTCTCCAATACATGGACTCTCTCTTTTTCTGTCACTGTACCTGCCATTGATTTCCTTGGACTTCTGGGACAGTATTGACTACAGTTTCTTAAAAACATTGAGAGATAGTTCAGCACCCCAATAGTGAAAATACAAACAGATAATGGGAGGGAATTCATTAACCAAGAATGTACCAACATGTTTAAAGAAATGGGAATTCAACATAAAAAAAAGCAGCCCATATACACCACAACAGAATGGGGTAGTTGAAATCAAGCATAAACATCTACTCCAAATTACTAGAGCCCTACTCTTCAAAGCTAAGTTACCTAAAGGGTATTGGGGAGAAGCTTTGCTTACAGCTACATACCTTATCAACCAAATCCCAACCAAGGTCCTGGGGTGGTTGAGTTCTTTTGAAAGGCTGCATAAAAGAAGACCCAGTTATGAGCATCTAAAAACCTTTGGTTGTTTATGCTTTGACTTAGACAAAACACCAAACAAAACCAAGTTAGATCCTAGGTCAAAAAGATGCATTTTTCTTGGGTACATGCCAGACTACAAGGCCTATAGAGTCCTGGACTTAGACACTAAAGCAGTGTTTGTGTCAAGAGATGTAATGTTTTATGAAAACAATTTTCCCTATGCAGACCAAAGCCCCACTTCTACACACCCCTTATTTTCAAGCATTCTCACCAATGAAAATGCAGACTACCCCACACAAACACCAATTACCACACCACCAACTGAAAACATGTCCCAGCCATCTGATAATACACCACCCGACAGTCCACATGACCAAAACCCCTTACCTATTGCACCCACACAAAGAAGAAGCAGCAGAACCCACTTACCTCCTAAATACCTACAAGATTATGTTCTTCAATCCACAAACAAGAATCCACTCATTCCCTTGCTGATTGCAATGTTGCATTGCAAGTCTATTGTCCTGAGAACAAAAGAAGAAGGATTAAAGTCACTCAACATTAAGCACGATGTAATTACAACACCTTTATAAGTAATGTTTCTAGGACTTTTGAGCCACTATCTTATGAGACCTGCTAGCGAGAGATGAAAGGTGGGTACTTTTTATGAATGAGCAATTGTCTGCATTAGAGAAAAATGGGACTTGGAGATTGACTGAACTACCTAAAGGAAAGAAGGCCATAGCCTCAAAATGGGTGTACAAAGTGAAGAACAATTCGGGTGGAACAGTGGAAAAATTGAAGTCTAGACTTATGGCCAAGGGATTTAGTCAAAGGGAGGGGGCTAACTATTTGGAAGTTTTTTCGCCAGTGGCAAAGATGGTAACAATAAGAATATTCCTAGCCCTAGCTACCTGCAAACAATGGCCAATACACTAATGTGACATTAATGATGCATTTCTACATGGTCACCTAGAGGAGGAGTTATACATGCTACCACCGCAAGGTTACACTAGAGCTAAGGAAGGACATGAATGCAGACTCATTAAATCAATTTGCGGTTTAAAACAGGTTGGAAGACAGTGGCACAAAGAACTGTCCTCCAAATTATCTTCAATGCAATTCACAAAATCAGAAGCCGATCATTGTTTATACACTAGGGGTATAGGAAATGCTTTCATAGCAATAGTTATATATATGGATGACATTTTGATAACAGGGAAAAATGAAGACCAAATTGTCTCAGTTAAGAAAACATTACACTCAGAATTCACAATCAAGGATCTTGGGTATGCAAAATTTTTCCTGGGGACTGAGATAGCAAGATCAGAAGAACGCATGATACTTACCCAAGGCAAATATATCCGAGACCTCCTCCAAGAGACCGGACTATTAGACTCGCTCACCTCGTGCAACTCCTATAGTTCCGGAACAAAATTATCCATGGAGATCGGTGAGCAACTCAACAAGCTAGAGGAGTCTGAAGAACAAGAGGAAAATTACAATACTTAGGGTTTACGGACGACATCACGTATGTCACTCAACAACTCAACCGGTTTATGAGTAACCCTCGACTACCACACCGGGAGGCAGCCAAAAGGGTACTAAAATACCTAAAGGGAACTCAGAATCTGGGCATCTTTTATACATCCAAAGAAAACCCTAACCTTGCAGCTTTCTCCGACTCTGACTGGGAAAGTTGTGTCTTTACCCGAGGCTCCTTAACCAGGTTCTGCATCTTGCTCAAAAAATCACCGATCTCCTGGAAAACAAAGAAACAATCGACGGTGAGTCGCTCTTGGTGAATCGGAGTATAGAAGCCTAGCTCGACTACATGCAATTAAAATGGATCACCCAAATCTTACATACTTTTCACTTCACTTCAAAACCCATACCTCATCAGTGACAACCAAGCGGTGATTTACATTTGTCAAAACCAGTCTTCCACGAGCGCGTAGAAGCACCTTGAGATCGATCTTCATCTAGTTCGAGATTGCGTCACCGTTGGGTTCTGGAGCTCAAACACGTGAACACCACTAACCAACTTGCAGATTTATTCACAAAGCCTCTGACAACCCGAAGCTTCTCGACTCTCCTTTGCAAGCTCGGTGTTGTCAGTCTTCACCCCCAACTTTGGCTTGACCGGGCCATTTTAAAGAGTCCAATTAATATACCACCATGGGCTTTGTCTTATACATTCACGGGCCCAATTTTATTTCTTGACTTTTACCTTTCGTCCCTTTCTTGATCTATCTCTGTACATATGTTTTGCATTTGTCTTGTATGTACTCAGACCAACAATTCGTTAGCCTACAACCAACAATTCGTTAGTAGATGTGTCTTAGCGACACTCCACTAATAGCAGTAGGGTAGCTTCTGTATATATTTTACACAATAGTTCAATACAAGCATGAAAAGAAATACTTTCTCTTCATCTCTGCCAAGTTATCTTTCAGTTGTTGCATAGGTGACTGCCTGAGCATCAAACCAGATGCGTGGTCGGTCCATTTCCAAACCATGCTCCAAGTGCCTCAATGTACGAACAACAGGCCATCTTCACAAGGCTAGTGGATCCTTGATTCCGGGGCAACTCATCATGTCACAAATGACTTGAACAATCTATCCATTTACTCATCATATAGAGGGGACGGTAATTTGCAAGTTGGAGATGGATACAAAGTTCCAATTGAAAATACCGGTAGTTTCGATCTTATCACTAAATCCAAGCCAATTATCTTTGACAAAATTTTACACATGCCTAAAATTAACAAGAATCTTATTTCTGTTAAGCGGTTGTGCACATGAAATAACATTTCCATTGAATTTTTTCCCAATTACTTTCAGGAGAAGGATCTGCAGACATAAAAGGTTCCTTACAAGTTTATGCCACAATGACCTCTATAAGACCAACTAACCAATACTCATCCTATGGTCACTCGATCCAAAAACAACATCCATAAACCCAAAACCTTCTTTGTTACCCAACACCCTATACCATTACCCAAGCCTTGAAAATACCACAATGACACACTTCCGCTTTTTGAATATGATGCTTTTGATACATGCAATGGCATATGGACACTTGTACCTACTACTGAAGCTCGAATGTGATTGGCTATATGTAGATTTTTCTCACAAAAGGAATCTGGATGGATCGGTGGCTTAATATAAGCCCCAACTTGTAGCAAAGGATCATCCTTTGCTGAGGGATCACTATAAAGAAACTTTCTCCCTATAACGAAACACAAAATGATCAAAACCAATTTATCTCTGGCCTTGACAAATTCTTGGGCCTTACATCAAATGGATGTCAATAACGGATTCCTATAAGGTCTTAGTGAAACTGTATATATGCAACAACCACCAGGTTTTGTCAATCAAGTGCATGCAAATTATGTTTGCAAACCAAACTAAGCCATATACGGACTCAAACAAGCTCCACGAGTCTAGTACCAAGAACTCCGCTCATTCCTACTTTGGTATGGTTTTATTAGTAGCACTTGTGATTCTTCTCTTTTTGTATACAAATGTAGTAGTGTGATCATGGACTTTTTGGTATACGTAGATAATTTATTACTAATTGGCAACTCAACAACGAAGCTTCAAAGATTCATTGCAGATATCTCCAGTAAATTTATACTAAAAAACATCGGGACTCCATATTTTCTCAACATTGAACTCATGGCAAATGTTGATGGTCTATTCCTACGCTACATTCAATATCTACTCATCAAATTCAAAACACAAATTGTAATATGTGCACCACCCCTATTTGAACATCGGGCTGCTGAAACTTGATGATGGTTTTGTTAGAAAACCAAAACCGATAATAACAATACTTGATAAGGAACACAGATACTTACTTGTTGAAGACATGATCAACAAATTATGAAAACTCTACTCAAGCATTCGGTGATGGCCAAGACCTCCACAATGCACCCACTCTCTTTAAACAAATACGATTATCAATTGGACAAACTATAGAGACTATACTTATGTATATATAGGGAGTGTTGTGGGGACCTAGCTACAGATATTAACCCAAGGCACGCCTATCGTGGGCCTTAGGGTTGAACCTACACCATTAATCACACTAACAATATAAAGTGCTTAAGTCCAATAGGAATCACAATAATAGTGGATCATACGCATCTCAATAGGGATCATGTCATTAGCCTGTTTTTAATAAAAACAAAAGTACAATTGATTGTAGCCCATAAAATATATTCTAACAGGTTTAACCACAACAGATGTGTCTCTTTATTGAAGCATCTTAGGAGCTCTACAATATGTAATCTTTACCGACTAGATCTCACTTTGTGGTCAATAAACATCATAGTATATACATAAACCGATCGAACTTCACTTTCAGCAGCTTAAAACGAACTCTTCAATATCTCAAACATACACATGACTATGGTCTTCAACTCCATCGATGAAACATTTTCAACTTCAAGCATTCAATGATCTTTGATTGGGAGGAGGTGCTGACACCAAAACATCTACGCCTGCATATATTATTTATTTTAATGACAATCCTGTTTCATGGAGCTCGAAACGACAACGTACAGTAGCTCTGTCAGCTATAGAAGCAGAATATCGAGTAGTTACTAACACTGTTGCAGAAGTAATGTGACTTGGCAATCTACTACGGGAACTATATGTTCAATCACAGGATGAGCCAAAGATTTATTGTGACAACTTGGGAGTTACATATGTGTGCTCCACTCTGGCTTTCACTACAAGAAAACAACCCCTTTTGTGACGTTTTAAAAACGTCACAAAAGGTCCAAAAACGTCACAAAATATCATTTGCAACGTTTTAAAAAACGTCACAAAAAACATCGTGAAATGTAGTGTAAGCAAAAGGTTTCTACGACGTTTTATGAAAAACGTCCCGAAAAGTTCGGACATTTCGCGATGTTTATTAAAACGTCACGAAAAGTTTGGACAATTCGCGATGTTTTTAAAAAACGTCACGGATTGTCTAACATTTTGTGACGTTTTTAAAATGTCGTAGAATGTGAATGTCTTCCGCGACGTTTTTTTAAACGTCGCAAAATGTCTTTTGTGACGTTTTTAAAAACGTCACGGAATATCTTCTACGACGTCTTTCGAGTTATTTTCTTTTAATTGTTAATTTTTATTTTTTAAAAATAATTTAAATTTAATAATTTTTCAATTTTAATAATTTTTAAATAACAAACTTTTTTAAATCTTATTTGTTTAATAACTATTCAATATTATTTATAAATTTTATTTAATAATTTTATTTAATTTTTAATGTATCATTAATTTTAATAATTATTAATATTTTATTTAATTACAATTCACAAATATGCTAAGAATATGAAATTTCATTCTCGATTCACTTAATTAGATGTTTGTCTTCCTTTCATCATGTCATTGAATTTCGTTAATGGGCTTTAGCTAAGCAAACCCCATTATTGGAATAAATGGGAAGATGATATGAAGAGCAATTAAGGTAAAACCCAAAATCGCCATAATGTAAAAACCAGTAACTATCTTATCGTGCAGAGTAAAAATTACAGCCATGAGAAACACAACTGAAAGAGAGGAGAGTGTTAAAGCAAAATGTAACAGAACCTAAGCTTTCACAACCCCCTTCCCCTTCTTTCCTACTTTGCTCTCCTTTATTTCCTTGCAATAAAAATGCCCAAATCACCATTTCAAGCTTTCGCTACTCCTCTTTGCCTGCAACAATAAAAGTCAGAAATAACCTTCAGTCTAGTTTCAACAATTCCAAATGTTAACAAGTTTTCAACAAATCCAAGTGTAAGTGAAAGATTCAACAAATATAAACCTTTAAAGTAAAATATCAAATTCATGCTACACAATATTATGGAAGCTCAATTTCGATGGAATCCCTATTCTTCTAACCAGGTTATGAGGAATAAAATTGTAACATTTATGCAAGAATTTCAGTTCTTAAATGTCAAAAGAGTTTGCGAGATCAATACCAATCTAGTTCCATGCAAAGTTTTGAGAACTTGCACACTTTTACGCTTTGATAGCAAGTCTTGTTTTAGCTCCTCATCCACATCATCTATGATCATGAGATCACTTGTAATACACTCTAAAAAGTTTAATAAATACTCACTTAGATCCATGTATAATAAGAGCAAGATCCTTGGTCATCTTGCTGAACTTTGCTACTCCAATACAAGCTGCTTCTAGTTTCTCAGTGAAATCCAATAGTCTAGCATCGTCATCCAACTTAGCCCTGCCAATGAAAATGCAACATTATCATTCTATCCAACTCCCAAAGTGCAAAAAGTATTTGAAATTTGGAAGATCATACGTCTGAGACTAACGAAGAACAATTACCTATGTGCAAGTCCACGAGACCAAGCAAAGATAGAAGCTATGCTTTGTTAGTCTTGGTCTCACCACCTTCCTGATGGACCTATAATGTCGAGTGACTGTACCATGAGCTGCTTCAACTTCTATAGTCTTTCCATCCGGGCACACTTAAAAGCATACCAGACTTGATGAGGGATGAGAGACCAAATAATGATCATCCAAATGCCTAGAGAAAGTTCGACATGTTTGCAACTTGATGCACATATGTAAAAGGTCATCGTCTGATTCTCATGGGAAAAAATAAAAAAATTTCTAGACATCCATGTGCAAAAATGGGCAGCTTAGTTCTTCCCAAAACTATACCTTTTGGATCTGTTCGCACACTTCATCCTAATGGTGGCCCATCACTAGCATCTGAACACTTAGTACTGCCTCTGTTGTCATAGACTCTTCTGCATCGATTAAGACAAAGTCAGTAATTCTAAAGCAACAGAAATCTAAGATCCTAAGAAAAAGTTCCTAAAACTCATCACATTCACCGGTGAACCTTCTTTGTTCTGCCACAAATGGTGATTCTATGATGTAAATCTATTGAATTGGGGTCTAAAGCTGATTGAGATATCTCTAGCCTTTCTGATCTCACAATCTCTAAATCCCTGTCAAAGTCAAATTGGCTAAATTGTCTCCTGTATGTGTATCACTTAAGAATAAGACTATGAATACCATTTATGAGAACGAAAGCAATATTATATAATGAGATATCCTCGGTTAATCAATCATAGCAGAAACTAGAGAAATTTACTGATTAGATATTAACATGAAGAGAAATCAACCATGGTGGACCCGGAAAAAGAGGAGATACAACGCCCTAATTTATTTTTATGCTTTGATATTCTTATTTAGCCAAGTCGAAAGCTTGAAGATAACAGTACTAAACTTAAAACCAGCTACTAACTCAAAACTCGACAACAGGCATTGAAAAACAATTGAAAATGCTAACATATAATTGAACCATAACAAGCACTGACAGATTTCAATTTCTGATAGCTGAATACGTTTCCCTCTGTTATTCCTTCCTTCCAGTAGCCTGTGTATCATCCCTTCCAATCCTTCCATTCCTCACCCAATTCCATTCCAATAGCCTTTGTATAATAACCTTTTTTGCATCATCACTTCAGTTCTATTTGCTCCATTTATTGTTTACAGTATATGAGAAATGTCAAAGTTTTGCATCGATTAAGAGAAACTAGTCTTGAACTAAAAGAAATGTTAGGAATGTAGGCTATCGAGCGCTAGGCTATGGAACAAGTTAAATCATGCTTCATTTAATAATAGAAGCATAACCATTCACCGATAAGTTTCGCAAAGAAATGACTCGCCCTCCTTGTTCTGCGGTGTCATAAGAAGAAGAGATTGGGTTTGTCATTCGAAGAACGCTCAACGTCACATATTGGACAATCAAGTGGATGATTCATGAGCAGAAACTCCATCACACCTTCGCGTGCCTTCTTTGCGATGGGTGTATCAGT
Source organism: Erythroxylum novogranatense (assembly GCA_029891385.1). Lineage (NCBI taxonomy): Eukaryota > Viridiplantae > Streptophyta > Magnoliopsida > Malpighiales > Erythroxylaceae > Erythroxylum > Erythroxylum novogranatense. The sequence goes on from CM057224.1 coordinate 75,594,936, forward strand.
TTTAATCTTCATTCCTAAAAAAACGAAAATCCTCAAGTAAATAAGCAAACCGAATCAAACCCAAAAGGTAAATTATACATAGTGTGAGTTACCAAAGAAACCTCAACCAGAAAATCGACAAAAAAAAAAACGAAGACGACATTGAAGCAAATCAGCGTATTCTCTACATCTTACATCGCTCGTCAATTGGAATGAGCGAGTAGGCATGGCACAAGAAGCCACGGGCTTAGGAGACTTCTCGACTTCGATGAGGCACATATCGCAGTTGTCGGTGATGGAAAGGCGACTATAGTAGCGAGAATCGAGGAATGTCGACGCCAGGGACCTCGCATGCTTGGAAGACGGTGAAGCCCTTGTGAATTTTGACAGGATACCCACCCACAAAAACCTCGATCGCATCATCAAGGTTGGGGAAGTTGACACGTGCACCAGCCACTGGGGTTATGGGGGGAAGATCTGGTGGGCTCGGTGCTTTGCAACGGCAGCGACTTCCGGTGATGACGGTGAGAGTTGGAGAAAATGGAGTGGAGGAAGAGGCGATTCATAGGATTCCTCGGCGCCAATAACCCTAACCCATTTTCTATAGATCTCTCGATATTTCTATTTGCAGCTTTGAGGAGTAATTAAATACCGATTTGATAACTTTATTCATATTCTGCGACGTTTTATCCGCAAAACGTCTCAATTTTTATTTTGCAATGTTTTAGCAATAAAACGTTGCAAAAAGTATGACAAATTTGTGACGTTTTTAAAACGTCGTAAAAAGTTTAAATAATTCGTGACGTTTTTTTTTAAATGTCACGAATTCTATTGATTTGTTGTAGTGTTTCTAGTCCCGAATGAAACACCTTGCCTTGAACTATCAGTTTGTCAGAGAACAAGTGCAGCAGAAAAAATCTAACACTCTCTCACATATCGACACTTGATCAAACTACAGATGCCTTGACCAAACTGTTGTCTTGGCATGAGTTCGAGCTTTTTCGGAACAAGATGAATGTCACGTCCTGAGACTTCATCTTGCGGGGCGTAATAGGAAATAGTCAATGTATATCTTTCAGTTTGTTAGGTCCTAGTTAATAAATATTCCAGTACTTAGTTTGTTACAACAAGCCCTTGTAACTCCTTATATATTTACATACGTTTCGTAATACAGATATGAATTTGATCACAACTCAGTATCCTTTAGTTCTGTACTGACTACTGCATATATCAGACAAAGTTTTGCATCTTTCCGACTTGAGATCTTTTATATCATGCTCACTGTCTCACTTTTGCAGTGGTACATTCACATTGCTACCTTAGATAACATTTGGACGTGTGCCATTTGACACCCTGATCTTGTGGTGGAGGCACTGTCTACAACCGGATCATCTCAATCAACAAAACCATCGGCTTCATCGTCGGTATCTTCCAGCGAACAAGCTCGATCACAAGCCACAGGTTCATAGTCTTTGAGTCCTTACGGTGAAATGAGAAAAAATAAACAAGTTTCGATACCAAAATATTGTACAAAGAAGTCTAGTTATATTTTATTGTTTTTGAACTTGCTTCCTGATTCAATAGAAACACTGTTTTTAATGCAGGGTCATCCAATAGAATCTCTGGGCCTTCCGCAGCTTCTAGTCCAAGTCCAAATGCTATCCGTTGGGATCGACAAACTATACATTTCTATCATGCAATATACTCTAGTAACATCACAATATGTTTTATTCAGACTTTGATTTTTGAGTCCGTAAAATCTTCAGAAACGTGATCGAAGATGTAAACTTACCTGTATTTTCTCTTTTACATTCTTTCTAATAGCATTTGAAGCTCATTTATCATGCCCCTTGGACTGCTGGTTATCATCAAAGTGTGTGGGTTAAGATCGGGAGGAATGTTAATCCGCGTGTTGACCAGTACTGCCCGTTCTTCAGAACCTTGGTTTCTGCTGTTCAGAGGTGGTGGTTAAGATCGACATATTCAGAGAGGACAGTACTATGGAGAATGATAAAAGATATTTGTTAAATTGTAATTTTTGTGCTAATTTTGGATACAAATTTTTTTAATGTGTTGAAATTATTATTCAAAATTAATGAATTTGTTTTTTAATTGTTCTCAGATAATTTTCAACACATGAAAGATAAAATTGAATCAAAAAGATGCAATCAAAATAAAGATAGTTTGAATTCTCAGCTAGCAGAAAAATCATCTAACAATTAGGATTACCATCTTTACGTTAGTAGGATTTGACGTTTAATTTTGTTAATCTAAAATAACAATTAGGATTATCATCTTTACGTTAGAATTTGGAAATTCTAAGAAGATGCTTAACAATTAAGCGCATGCCATACATGAGTTGTCTTGTTCAGTGATTTCTTAGTTCTTAAAACTATTAATCAATTAAACTTAATATCGTATCTAAGTTATTGATTAATAAAATGTTTAGAATATATATTTCTATTTATTTATTTTTAAGAGAAAACATCACCCAATAAATATTTGTTAATGGATTGAGTTTTATATCAAGGATCCATATTAGTTTGATAACGTAGGTGACTCGAAACTAATTTTTGTTTATTGAATTTTAGATTTGATTATTTTATTATTTTCTGATTTTTATTTTTATTTTTTTTAATTTACGTGAATTAAACTTCGCCCCAATTTGTTTTAATTTTAAATCGTAAAATTTCATCGTTAAAATTTCGCGAGGAACGATCTCAACTCTTCACTAACTACATTTTTTATTACTAGAGATGTTATTAATTTGATTGCAGGCGACAATAGTACCAATACTATCTTTAGATTTTGCTGAGATACAATGGTTCTTAATTGATCAAATCTCGACTTAAAAAATCTCTCAACAACTTTCTTGCAGTTGTTCTTTTGTTTCCATTACCTTTGCTGAGATACAATGGTTCTTAGTTGATCAAATCTCGACTTAAAGCTCTCAACAACTTTCTTGCAGTTGTTCTTTTGTTTCCATTAATGGGTACTGAAGTTGTCACTAGATCTAAGGGACATTTGAACATGTTCAGGTTATGTTGTTTACCTGCTACTCTGATGCCTAAATATCATGTGTTTTAATAGCTACCTAAGGCAAGTTTGTCTTGTGGGCATGTAGCCTTATACGATGGAACCTTTTCTTCAAGTATTATGGTCTTATTCTCTTCTTGGTTGAACTTAAGTAAGCATGTTTTCTTGATGAACAAATTTAAGTTACTAGGTTGGGTAGGGTCAGAGTAGATTAGATTTAGATTCATAATAGAATAAGTTTATCAGATTTTTTAATTCATCAGGGTCATAAAAGTTTTATATTTAATTTGAATATAATCAAATTTAAATTCTTATTTTGATGTCATTTATAATTATCATGATTAATATTTATTTAAATTACTTTACACATCTTAAATCATTAGTTAGGGTTAAAATAATTGGATTTAAACCATTATATTTTATCGTTATTTTAAATATAAATTAGATTTATATAATTTTAAATATTATAAAATTTAAAAATAAAGTAAATTACAAAAAGTCTCTTATTTTTTAAGTTAACTATGTGTATGAATAAATAGTGACTCAACTGATGCAATACATTTTTTTAATATTTATTAATTCAATTTTCGAGTCTTTTTTGTTTAGTTACTTAAATGATAGTAAATTAAAATGAAATATGGTGAATTAGTTGAAAAATGAAAGAATAATAGAGCTAGAAAATGACAAGACACGCCCTTCTTTCATAGATTGACTTGACCCGTGAACTTGACCATATTTTACTGTTTAATTTATCCTGAGCACCTTCTTATGTCATACTTCCATTAATCAATCGTAAAGACACACTGTGTAATTTACACTGAGCACCTTCTGATGAAGCGTGGATTGTAGGAGATGAGTTGTGGGAGAGAAAAGAAAAGAACAGAGAGAGAGAGACGTTGTGGTTTAAATTCATCATATTTCGTTCATGTTATCGAGCTATTTATAACATTTAGCTCTTGCTTGTTATAAGAGGATTACACGCGTCAATCATTTTACTCAACAAATTCTTTCAGCAAAACAGATTTTGTCCTTTTCCTACAACTCCTTCTATCTTTTTGTCCTAGCTCACGGTTCGTTGGAGATTCCCCTTGTGTGTATGCATCGTTACTTCCTCCGTTGAAAATAACCTTGTCCTCAAGGTTGAAGTCAGGATAGTCTTTTTGAAATTTCTGTAGAGGCTCCCACGTTGCATCTTTTTGTGATTGAGAATCCCACTGGATTAGAACTTGTGGTTGAAGGCGTCCATTGCTTAGGACATACCGTGAGTGTAGGAGCTTCTTTGGCTTAAGCACGAGGTAACCTTCGTTAAAGGATTTTGGCAAGGGAAGCGCTTGCTCCATAGGTGGTGATGCTGTCGCCTGCAACCAAATATAAAAGAAATCACTTTCGTTAAAACAAATTAATGTAGTAGCAGATGGCGGATATCGTTATCACGAGGAATCTTTAACAGTAAAGGTTAGCTAGTTCAAACGGGACAAATAACAAAAGTAAAGAGGGGGGTTTTGTCACGACAATATCAGAGAAATCACAAATCAAAAGCAATAATTAAATCTAAAAAATCATTGAGAAAATACCTTGGTTTCGGTTACCGATGTTACTATGCTATTACGGATCCTCGACATAAAATTGCAATTGTTAACAAACATTCATTGGGGGAAATTTCTCTTAAGGGTAATGACTAGAAATATGTATTATAGCAATCTTATTAAACAATAACCTAGATACGATCATAGGTAAAATTGAATAATAGCATTACAAATCAAGAACCAATGACAAGTGATAAACATGTACGACATGTAATCAATCAAGCGAATATCTTCTTAGAATTTTCCGACTCTAACGTAGAGGGTTAATCCCAATTGCTACTTATGATTACGAAACTGAGCGTCATATTTCGTTAACCTAACGGTTGAATCAATTAATCTCTAGTAGCGCTCCTAGAAATCAACAAATCCAATTAAAAAGAATAGATCGGAAGATATACAATGTTTATTAACAACATAAAAAGTATCCAGACAATCTCACCATAATAACATGTAACATGGATCCCTAAACCAAGATAAGAGAATTAGTTAATCATACTTGAATTGAAATAAAAAAAAATAACAAAAGGAATTGTCTCCATAACTAGCCTTTTAATGAAAGTAACGATAATCCTAAGTGAAAATATGCAGAATGTAAAGAATAATAAACCCAGAAAAGTGCAGCAAAGAAACCTAGCCTAAACCTACCCTAAAACCTACAACTCCTTCCATCTCCCCTAATACATATATATATATATATATATATATGTGCGGCAACCACTCCTTCTCCTAATTGATGTGAATCTCTTAATTATCTTGATTTGATTTCGTCCCAATTAGATAATCTTCTAATTTAGGTGGGAAACTTCTTGAAAAGGAATCCAAAAGATCTTGGGCGATTGTGTTCTAATTGGAAACCAATTCTGGAAAATCTGCAGATTTAAAATTCTGTCCTTAGGCGTGCCCACGCCCAATCTTTGAATTTCGTTCAGATTGGGGATTTTCGAATTTCTTTCTTTCTTTTGCGCCTTTTTGGTCCTTTTTTTTTCCTTAGAGTGTTGAAAACCATATGTAAACAATTATAGAACAATTCCATTAAATTCGGATAATAATTTCAACACCTTAACACTAATTACGCCCAAAATATATGCAATTAAATTGACTTATCAAATTCCCCCACACCGAACCTTTGCTCGCCCTCGAGCAAACATATCAAACCATTACACTTAACCAATTCGTCCTTCAATGATCAAGTGCACACAATCCATCAACTTAGGTTAGTAAGATTCAATTTGCAACACATATCATAATTGCCTTTCACCAATGCAAATAAACAAAGTCAAAATCAAGCATCTTTGTTCAAAAGCAAACATGAAATCAAAGTGAATTCTTCTCACAGATTTCACTCTTATACTCAAGTGTTTGCGGGTAAGGTGTTTCGCTCACATCTCACTCTATCATGTTGCCTACTATAGGCTTGCAATTTCACCAATTCTCATTTATTCAAATTACATGGCCTAATAGATCATGAGGACTTTATCAAGGGTTGTAATGGGGCTAGGTTCACAGGTGAGGTAAAAGATGACAAAGGTTTAAAAGCTGAGCTTTCAAAGCATCAAGTAAAAGGAACACATAATTTGATTCGAGCTAAACATATTACATAAAAGACAACTCATACTCTTTTTCTTCCTCTGAATTTTTTTTCTTTCTTTCTGTTTTTTTTTTCTTTTTTCTTTTTGATTTTTTTTCCATTTTTCCTTTTCTTCTTTTTTTCCTTTTCTTTTTTCTTTTTTTTGAATAACGCTAAAAGCAAGGGAAACAATAAACACATGAGTAGAAGCTCCTATAAAAGTATCTCAGAACACAATGTAACATAAAAGTCCCAATTTATCTAATGCTTCATTCAACTTGTGATAAGGGAAAAGGCTAATGGGATCTTTGGGTTTTAATGCGAGGTGATTAATTGAAAAACAAGGATAAGGCTCAAAAGTGTTTACAAAGGGCAATTGAATATGTGGGTCAATTTTTAGGCTAATGGTGTAAATAAAAAAAGGCCATAATCACTTCTATAACCCATGTGATCAAACAAATTCAAACTGGTTCCATGCAAGTTCTGAAGACAACATAAATAGAAGAGCATCACACAATTCAAAGAAATAATATGACATAAAGATGATGTCATTTAGGCTCAAATTTCGCTCACAGGTTGATGTTAAGAATTCACCTTTATTTCATACTTTACCTCATCACTTAAATGTCAAAATTTTGACCAAGTGTATAAGATCAGCTATTGCAATTAATCAACATGTTCCATCTTAAAACTTACTTTGCCCAATTTAATTTCATGCATGTCCTCAATCTCATCCAAACTAATATGATCAAGTGTTATGACTCAACATGCAACTCCAAACAAAAATCACCAAAATAGCCGCAACAATCCAAAAATATTCACACAAAAGCTAAAATTTTGCCACATCAAAAGTCTAAAGTTCCTCCCCCACAACATTGTCCCCAATGTTAAAGAAGCATAAAAATTAAAAGAAAAGAGTTAAAGAAAGCTTCTCTATTGGCGAAGTGCCCAATCAAGGAGCCGCAAATTTGTAGTGGAGAAAAGTCAGCCGTAAGTTAGATGGACGTGGCAAATCTTCGGAAGCCACTCTTCTTCCCGGGCATTGTGCCAATTTTGTGGGAGACAACCTGCAAAGAAGATATTAACGCAACACCCAAAGTCACAAAAGAGGGTAGCTAGGTGAATGGGCAATGACAGATGGGAGATCGTGAATTTGTAGTGATTCGGTGAAATTAATTGACTAAGATGAGTTGGTGGAGAGAATCGACAATGGAGATTAAAGATGAGAGAAGGGATTTGGGGAAAACAAAGAGGGAACTAAAGAGGGAAAAGAGGGAGGCGGTAACTTAAAGAAAAAAAATTTCTTCGTTTTTTAAGACAAGATGGAAATTAAAATTGCGAGAATAAAAATATTAAATTAAATTCCTAACTAAACTTAATTAAACAAAAAATAAAAATAAAAGAAATTTTCTAAAAACATAAAAGAAAAGGATACGAATGGGGTGCCTCCCATTAAGCGCTTATCGAAGGTCATAAGCTGGACCCTTGGCATCTGTACATCATCCATTATCGAATGGATGCTTGAGTCAACAGAAACATGTTCAAACTCCGTGATGGGCTGGAACAACTTCCTTTGAATCTTGCTCCTTGTCGACCACGATGCTCCATGACTTCGATAAGTGGAATTTCATCGCTTCACCATCATATTCTAATGTCCACTCGTCTTTCCGGGCATCGCCCTTCTCACACCAGAATGATCTCTGTAAAAGTAATGCCAATGGTTGTGGAGACTCAACATCCTGCTGGCCACCTTCGGTCTTGGTTCGCTCACATACGGCTCTCCTAAAATTGCACTCCCTGCGGCTCTTCTGTTCTTCTTCTTCTTGTACCTATAAATAACTAGGAAAAGGAAACGAAATTTGGTTAGCGATAACATGAATCGCATCATTTACCATAGGAGGTTGCACTTCCTCCATCTTTTCTCGAATCGTAATCTCTTCTTCTTCTAACTCTGCTGGAAAATTTTCAAAACGTTGTGTCTCCATTCGATTAACGGTAGTTGCAATTTGGTTTAGCTGGTTCTCAAAATTCTTATATTGATTTTCCAGATTCCGAATACTTGCTTCCGTAGTCCGCTGAAATGTCAAAGTATTCGTGATTAGAGTTTGTAACATATCTTCCAAAGAAGACTTACCTTGACGAGTTGGCGTCATATTTGGATTTTGTCGTAGCACGCATGGTTGTCTAAACTGTTGGGATGAAGAGTCCTCGTCTCCAAAATCATTATGATCTCCTCCAAAGACATATCATTAGCTTGTGGTGGCGATGGTGGAGGTGAAGGCTCAGTAAGACTGTTCTTCATAGTAATTCGGTGGAGAAGTGTATCCGTACTTTGTATTATGTAAGCAGGGCGTGTCTGAAGAAGAACAACCCGAAATAAGCAAACTTCACATACCTTAGCTTGTTGGTCACCTCTAGGTACTTATGACTAAGGTGTGAAATCGCCACTGACGGTCAAACACGGAAGGCGGAAACTCATTATCATAATAAGAATAATATGGATAATCTGAATTAAAAGCGTCTTGATAGTGAGCCATGCATTAAAAGATAGAAAAATAAAAAAGAGCGTGGCCCAAACAAACATAATCTGAGGTAACCAAGAGCAACGAAAACAAAACACATAAAACAAAACATCACTAACAAAAACCGTTAAGAAATTCCCGACAACGGCGCAAAATTTGGTGATCTTTATGCTGCAATAAATATAAAAGAAATTACTTCCTTTAAAACAAATTAATATAGTAGCGATAGCGGATATCATTCCCACGAGGAATCTTTAACGGTAAAGGTTAGCTAGTTCAAGCGGACAAATAACAAAAGTAAAGGGGGGGTTTGTCACGGCAATATCAAAGAAATCACAAATCAAAAGCAATAATTAAATCTAAAAATCACTGAGAAAATACCTTGGTTTAGGTTACCGATGTTACCATGCTATTACGGATCCTCGACATAAAATTGCAATTGTTAACAAACATTCATTGAAGGAAATTTCTCTTAAGGGTAATGACTAGAAACATGTATTATAGCAATCTTATTAAACAATAACCTAGATACGATCATAGGTAAATCAAGAACCAATGACAAGTGATAAACATATACGACATGTAATCAATCAGCGAATATCTTCTCGAATTTTCCGACTCTAACGTAGAGGGTTAATCCCAATTGCTACTTATGATTACGAAACTGAGCGTTATATTTTGTTAACCTAGCGATTGAATCAATTAATCTCTAGTAGCGCTCCTAAAACCAACAAATCCAATTAAAAAGAATAGATCAGAAGATATACAATGTTTATTAACAACATAAAAAGTATCCAGACAATCTCACCATAATATGTAACATGGATCCCTAAACCAAGATAAGAGAATTAGTTAATCATACTTGAATTGAAATCAAAGAAAATAACAAAAGGAATTGTCTCCATAATGGTCTTTTAATGAAAGTAACGATAATCCTAAGTGAAAATATGCAGAATGTAAAGAACAATAAACCTAGAAAAGTGCAGCAAAGAAACCTAGCCTAAACCTACCCTAAAACCTACAACTCCTTCCATCTCCCCTAATACATATATATATATATGCGGCAACCACTCCCTCTCCTAATTGATGTGAATCTCTTAATTATCTTGATTTGATTTCGTCCCAATTAGATAATCTTCTAATTTAGGTGGGAAACTTCTTGACAAGGACTCCAGAAGATCTTGGGCTATTGTGTTCTAATTGGAAACCAATTCTGAAAAATCTGCAGATTTAAAATTCTATCCTTAGGCGTGCCCACGCCTAATCTTTGAATTTTGTCCAGATTGGGGATTTTCGAATTTCTTTCTTTCTTTTGCACCTTTTTGGTCCTTTTTCATCCTTAGAGTGTTGAAAACCATCTGTAAACAATTATAGAACAATTCTGTTAAATTCGGATAATAATTTCAGCACCTTAACACTAATTACGCCCAAAATATATGCAATTAAATTGACTTATCAATACGATCACCCACACAACGCTTCAATAAAGACACATGCAAAACATTGTGAATTTGAGCTGATGGCGGTAATTGTATTTCGTACGCCACTGCACCAATTTTGTTAAGGATTTTATAAGGGCCATAGTATCGTTTAGAGAGCTTATGCTTTTTTTGTTGGGAAACAGTAAGCTGTCGATGAGGCTGCAATTTGATGTATACCAAATCACCAGGAGAGAATTGTTGATCAGTTCGGTGGCGATCTGTCTGCTGCTTCATACGCAGTTGAGCCCTGTGTAAATTAGCTTTAATAGTCTCAAGAACCTTTGAACGAGTGCTAAGCGTCTCATCCACTGTATGGACCTTTGAGTTGCCTGGAATATAATCTTTTACAGCTGGCAGTGGCCGCCCGTACACTGCTTCAAATGGGGACATTCGAATGAAAGAGTGCCATGAGGTGTTATAACTCAATTCTGCCCAAGGTAAGAAACTTGTCCATTTGAAGGGTTGATCCATTACAAAGCAACGCAAGTAATCTTCTAGACATCTATTTAAAACTTCTATTTGCCCATCTATTTGTGGGTGGTATGAACTGCTGGTGGCCAACGTTGTCCCTGTAATTTAAAAAGCTCATGCCAAAATAAGCTCATAAAGACAGGGTCACGATCTGAGATTATGTGAGATGGGAATCCATGAAGTCTGCAAATATCTTTGACAAAAACTGCTGCCACAGTGTTAGCTGTATAATTACCCTTTAGAGCAGAAAAATGACCATATTTTGAAAGCCGGTCAACAACAAGAAAAATCATTGTTTTACCATTTGAGGGAGGGAGCTGAGTAATAAAATCCATGGATATGATGTCCCATATTTTTTTTGGAACAGGTAACAGTTGCAAGAGGCCATATGGGGCATGATTCACTGCTTTGACTTGCTGGCAAATTTGGCACTAGCCACATACTCACGTATTTTTGTCGCATTCCAGGCCAAGAAAAGATGCTACTATCCTTGCCAAAGTGTGTTTAAATCTAGCATGGCCCCCTAAAGGTGAATTATGAAATTCAGTGAGTATCATCTCTTGCAGGGCAGATTCCGATGGGACCCATATCCTCCCTTTATGAAATATAAGTCCATCTCGGATAGTGTAATTGGGATGTTCCTCTGGAACTTCTTGCAACTTGTTGTAAAAATCAAGTTGTCGTTGGCAAATATATCTACACAAGGCTGTAAGTAATGCGAGAACAGGTTGTGAAACTCTTGTTTACATGTTGAAATTTCCTTCGGGTAATCTTGATAACACATCTGCGGGGCCATTAGCATAACCTGGCTTGTAGGAGATTTTAAAATCAAAACCTACTAATTTAGATAGCCACCATTGTTGCTCTAGTGTCTGCACTACTTGAGACATTATAAAGCGCAGTGGCTGGTGATCTATCTATAGTTCGAAGGGAACCCCAAACAAATATTGTGGCCACTTTTGGATGGCCGAGGTTGCTACAAACATCTCTCGGACATAGGTTGAAGCTGCTTGTAATTTTGGTGACAACTGCTTGCTAAAATATGCGATAGGATGGCCATTTTGGGTAAGAACCGCTCCAATTCCTGTTGCAGATGCATCCGTTTGTACCACAAAAGTTTTAGAAAAATTCGGTAGAGCCAGTACAGGAGCAGGCTGCAGTGCAAGTTTAAGTTGCTCAAAGGCTTGCGTAGCTTTAGGCATCTAAACAAAGGCATTTTTCCGTAGCAATTGAGTTAATGGAGCTTCTAAGGAAGCATACTTTGGCACAAATTTCCTATAATAGCCTGTGAGTCCCAAGAAGCCCCTCAACTGCTTAATATTTGAAGGTATAGGCCACTTTGTAATTGCTTCGATTTTTGTTGAGTCCACTGCTACACCAGAATCAGATACAATATGGCTTAAGTAAGATAATGAAACACAACCCAACTCACATTTGAGGGCTTAACGAAGAAAGAATTCTCCTTTAATACTCTAAAGACTGTAGCCAGATGTTGGAGGTGCAAATCCCAATCTGAGCTGTATATTAAAATGTCGTCAAAGAAGACAAGTATATAGCGTCGCAGCCATGGACGGAATAAATTATTCATTTCTGACTGGAAGGAAGAAGGGCGTTACTGAGCCCAAAGGAAGAACAATGAACTCGTAATGGCCATCGTGGGTTCTAAATGCTGTTTAATGAATGTCATCTGGATGAACCCTCAATTGGTGATACCTAACTCGCAGATCCAATTTAGAGAAAATATTTGCGCCATGAAGCTCATCAAGGAGTTCATCCACTGTTGGTATAGGATATCGGTCCTTGATAGTCACTGCATTGAGAGCTCGGAAGTCTACATAGAACCTCCACGTTCCATCTTTTTTATTGACCAATAATACTGGTGAAGAAAACGGGCTATTGCTATGTCGTATAATCCCTTCGTTCAATATTTCACGTACAAGTCTTTCAATTTCCTTTTTTGGAAGTGAGGATACCTGTATGGCTTGACATTAACTGGCGGTGCTCCTACAGTCAAAGGTATGCGATGCTCCGTTTTTCTAAACGGTGGTAAGCCCTTCGATTGTTGGAAAATACTCGCATAGTCAGATAAAAGTGCTTGCAATGGAGCCATATATTCTGCAGGGGTCCTCTCATCAATCTTGATTTTTTGTATCTCGTCCTCCGATGTCATGACGAGTTGAAAATATGATGTTATTGCATCAGTTTGTTCTGCTCTTCTTAGTTGCCCCACTGAAATGATAGTTAACTCTGCTCAGGTTATGCCCTGTAACGTGATTGACTCTCCTTTGTAATCAAATCGCATCCACATTCCTTTGTGGTCACTCAGCACCGGTCCTATCTCAGCTAACCATTGCACACCCAAGACGATATCTGCACCAAACAATGGCAATAAATAAAGGTCAACAAGAAATTCATGTTTATCAATGATAATGGTGATTTGTGGACATCGCTCTATGCAACTCGGCTATTCTCCGTTGCCAACCGTTACGTTCATGTACTTCGAACGATGAACTGGTAATCTCAAGTGCTGAGCTAATCTTGTCTGGATGAAATTATGACTCGATCCACTGTCGACTAATATTACAAGTCTTTCCTATTAATTTCCCTTGTAGCCAAAGGGTTGTTAGAGCTGTATGCCCTTGTAAGGCATGTAAAGAAATCTTTGGCTCCTCAAGCGATGGGTCTGGTTCGAGTGGCTCTTGCTGCTCTAAATCTGGTGGCAACCCTTCCTCTTCATTCTCGGTGGCCACCAAACTATGAAACAAAACATGTCGGCAACGATGCCCTGGGACAAATTTGTCATCATAATTATAGCAAAGCCCTTTTGACCTTCTCTCCTCCATTTCCGTTGTTGTTAGCCTCTTGACTGGTACTCGACTAGGTCCTGGCAGTAATTTGGGAGCTACTGGCAACACTGAGGTGGCATTAGTGGACTGGGTCTGATTAACTGGAGGCAGGGTAACCGCAGGTGTGAACTTGTGATAAGGAAGTCCCATTTTGGAGGCTTGTAGCTTATCTTCTATGAGTCTAGCTACTCCGATTGCATCATGAAGAGACCCGGGTTTCAAGAGAGCTACCTCTCTTTTAATATCCTCTTTTAGCCCTGAAATGAAGCAGTTTAGTAAGCTTGCGGTGCTAAGACTAGGGAACCTAGTGGAGAGTTGTTCGAACTCTTGCATATAAGCAGTAACCGTAGAACGTTGGGCAAGTTTGAACAGAGTTGCTTCATGGTTCACATAGGCTGAGGGCCCAAAACGTGTTTCCAAATCGATTGCAAACTGATGCCAGGTGCTCAGTTGTCTTGTTGTTTCCATCCAACAAAACCACTGTAGAGTTGCTCCCGCCATATAGAAGGATGCTACAGTGAGTTTTTCATCTTCAAACGTCTTGTGATTAAAAAAATGATCAATCTGAAATAGCAACCCAGCAACATCTTCCCCAAGAACATATGTATCTCAAGTTTTGGAAGTCTAGGCTGTGACTGTGAGTGAGTTCCTTTGATGTTGAGGTGAAATGTGTTGCAAGCGGTGTGGGCAAGAGTGGTGGTGGGGACGCTGATGAGGACGCTACTTGACCTTCCATTCTCCCCAGTGTTTGTACGATGGTCTCCAGTGTCTTTCTCATCCAATCATTTGCAGAGCTGTTCTTGGCAATTTCTGTACTATGGGTTTGAACCGTGTTTATGACATCATCTATTTTCTTTTCTAGGTTTTGTATAGTTTCTTCCATCGCTCTATATCTGGTAGTGGTACCCTCTACCATCTCTCAATGAAAACACCAAATGATGAAGCGTGGATTGGAGGAGACGAGTTATGCTAGAGAAAAGAAAAGAACAGAGAAAGAGAGACGTATTGGTTTAAATTCATCATATCATTCGTTCATGTTATCGAGCTATTTATAACATTTAGCTCTTATTTGTTATAAGAGGATTACTCGCGTCAATCATTTTACTCAACAAATTCTTTCAGCAAAACAGATTTTGTCCTTTTCCTGCAACTCCTCTTTTTGTGCCAGCTCACGGTTTGTTGGAGATTCTCCTTGTGTGTATGCATCACCTTCTCTGTGTAAAATGGAGATGGGAAATATGTAATATGTAAGACTAAGTCAATGAGTAAGAACCACACAAAATTATTGCATTGACTTGGAGTCTTCGTGTGAAAGAAACTAATTATGATGTATCATAATCATATCTCCAAAATGAAATACGACTGGTATCATAAGCATCTACTTCCTTCGAGACTATAAGTAGGACTCCATCTTAAGCTCTTCTTCTTATCTCAAAATGAAATTATATGTCATAATACTATGCCTTCTCTTGGCTTTCGTCGTCTTCTCTCCTTCCGACTCTGCAGTTGAAGCAAGAGTCCCCCTAGCAAATGTAATGTTACTTTCATCCATTTTACTTGAAAAAATTAATATTACGATTTATTTATATATATGCATATCTTTTATTGTAATATTATTAATGATAATTTAAAAATACATTCTATTGTTTTAATAGCTCTACCTGGTTTCTGTTTATGCGATGTCGTATTGGAGATTGTACTTCTACATGCGTAAAACGAATAAGAAGAAGAAGGAGGACAGTACTATCAAAATCAAATAAAGCTTAATGGCTATACCTAGTTTCTCCTTACGGGATGTCGTATTGGAGATTGTACTTTTATGTGGATAAAACGATGAAGAAGAAGAAATCCGTTGCATCTATTTCTGTTTTAACTCAATTTGTTGTTGAATAAAAATCTTAATTAATTATATTAATTATTATTTTTATATAAAAATCATCTTAATTAATTTTCAAACAAACTTACTACTTTTAATTTCATTAATTTAAGCTAGCTTATACTATCAAAACTTAATAAAACTTTGAAGATTAAGTAACTCTATATAAAAGTGTTTGTATTTTATCTATTTTATAATCAATGTCGAATAGTTGAGTTTCTATTTATTTAAAATCATATAATTTTAAAGATTATAAATATTTTAAAAATAATTTAAATTATAAAAGTCGCTATCCTTCGCTAACTATATGTTTAAGTAATCAATGATGCAATATATTTTAAATATTTATTAATTCAAGTTTTCGAGTCCTTTTATATTACTTAAAAGATAGTAAATTAAAAGTGAAAATTTGGTCAATTATTTGAAAAATGAATCAATAATAGAGCTAGAAAATGACAAGAAACACTTTCTTTGATAGACTTACTTGACCCCGTGAACTTACAAGTTGCTAGTCTTTTTTTTAAAGAGAAATAGCTATTATTTAGAATAATGATCAAAATACGATGGTATATCAACCCATATCGAAAGCGACTATAGAGAGCGGATGCGGCGAGAGAGAATGGCGCCCCATTCTCGAATGCCTAATCAAAGCAGAGATATCGTTCCTAGTGCATAAAATAGCCTTACACTCCGAAATGATAAGACCGAAATAAGAAAATCCAGACACAGGTTCAAAGCATGGATAAGGAGTGAGTATCAATAAAAATAGAGCACCTTGTAGCATGCCATCACGAGCATATAACAAACACTATCGAAGAAAGCACCTCGCCATTGCGGAATTTATCGGTAGTCCTCGTAGCCGAAAGGCGAGTGAAAAGGATCCTTCACCGTCTTGAAATAAAATGCTAAACCCGAAGGCCGACCTCGGCAAAGATTGAACCATCAATGAAAGCCAACCAATGAGAAGACAACGTCGTGGCGGCAGTCGCCCGAAAACACAATGGTAGCGGAAAAGCAACAGTCCGGGTAGTACCACTCGACATGGTCTCCTAGAATTCTAAATAGTAAGAATTAGCTTGTATATGAATGCGGTGTGGCGTGACTCGTTTATCATGCCATAACTTATCATTCGAGCCAACCAAAGCTTCCATGCACGAATCCGATTCTAGTGGCGCGATCTCTTCTATCTCAAAGACATAGGCAAAAAATCCGAGAAAAGATGATAAAGAGGAAGGAGAACTAAAGTGGCTAACCTCCATAACTCTTTTGCGGGAAGACGATCGAGGAACACATCTTGCATGGATTCATGTTCATGACAAAATAAGCAATGTAAGTTAACGTTCACCCTCGAGTTGCAGATTATCTTTAGTAGGTAACACGCCCGCAGCAACACCGCCATAGAAATCGCGTACTTTTGGAGGAACATCGAGGACGGATCATTGCCGACAAAGCCATGTACCGTTGCCTACTTTCGCCCAAATCCATGAGGCCTCATAATAAGCGATTTTAACCAAGTAAATCGCGACGATCACAAATCCAAATGAGCTTATCGGTATGGGCGAGCTCGAAAGGAATACCTAGGATATCATGCACATCATCAATACTAAAGTAGAACGACAACCACGAGGTCCCTGCCGCTCTCGAGGAAGAATAAATCACGAACACGCGCATAGCATGGAGGAATGGCCATAGGGCCATCATCCGGATGGAAGCCACCAACCTTGGGGATCGAGGATCCTGATAACAAAGATCGTTGACCATCCCCGACCCTCCACGGACCCCCTTAACAATACTCTTTAAGCAAACAATACACTCATCCAAGCGAAGCTATAGTTGGTACCCAACCGAGACATCAAAAAAGTCCCCAGGAAAATATTTAGCTTTGAGAACACAGTGCGAAAGAGTGGTAGTGTCAACAATAAGTCTCACCCTTGTTTCCCCAAAAGCGGTATTAAAACACGGAGGTCTCGAAAACCCATGCCGCCCATAGACTTCGCATAACACATACGATCCCATGACAGCCAATTAATACCCCTACTACCTTCGCGACATCCGCCCCACCAAAATTTATTCATCAGAACTTGGAGCTCAGAACAAGTAGTAGCAGGGATGAGAAAGACATTCATGCAATAAGTAGGGATAAGCTTGAATGACGCCTTGATTAAGATCTCCCTACCACCGGAATGAAAAACGATTGTTTCAATTGTTGATACGCTTCAAATTCGGTCCTTGAGGAAGAAAATCTGCCTCTTACTCACGACCAGAAGGAAGGTAAGCCAAGTAATGACTCGACCCAGGTAAGTGCACCCAGTAAGCAGAGATGGCTTGTTTGACATCTAGGGCAATACATGGGCTAAAAAGAAGGCTGACTTACCATAATTGATGGGTGACGAAGTAGCTTCATAAACACCCAAATGTGCTTAACATGGGTAGCCGGAGACCATACCATTAAAGAAGAGGAGTGAGTCATCAATGAAAAAGAGATGCGAGATCTAGGACAACCTGACCTTGCTGACCATGAATCACCCTTACGCCTTTCACCATCATCAACAAAGGGATAGGCCCTCTGCGACAACGAGAAACAAATAGGGGAGAGGATCCCTTACGTAACCCCGACTCGGGATAATAGGGCCCACCTCTGATCCATTCATTGAAATCATATAGCTAATGTTAGAGATACATTCTCATCCATTTGATCGAATAGCGAGAAAAGCCAAGAGCATCAACATAGCAAGCAAATAGTCCCAATGACTCTATCATAAGCCTTGGCTATATCAATCTTAAGGGCACAAGACCCCGAATTACCCCTAGAACGTTGCTTTAAATCATGTAATGTCTCAAAAGCCACAATAAAATTATCCGTAATTAATCTTCCAGGAACAAAAGCAGATTGATTTAAAGAGATAATCGTGGTCAAAAGGCTCTTCAAACGAGTGGCTAAAGCTTTTGACAATATCTTATAAATCACATTGCATAACGCAATCGATCAAAATTCAGTAACATGTAGAGGATTATCACATTTTGGAATTAAGACAATAAGAGTAGTAGCGAAAGATAGTGGAAGAACGCAAGTGAAGCCACTCACAGCGACTCGACATATGACCACCAATAGTGCTCCAAATTTTGGAAAAAGCGAGGTTTAAGCCATCGGGCTGGCGCTTTATTAGGGTCCATCTGAAGAGAGCGGTTGAATTCCTCATCCGAAAGGGAGCAATAAGTGCATTGTTAGCGATTCATCAACCAAAGGTTTAACAAGGCAAGCACCTCGTCAGGGGAAGACTCGGTGGCCTGAAAAAGAGTAGAGAAATAAGTGTGAATCATCCCACAAATAGTAGGTTCATCTGACGTAACGGTCCCAGCATCATCAGTTAGTTGGGTGATCCGATTCCTCTTCCTGCGGGCTCTGATAATGTTATGGAAATATTTGGTGTTTTTGTCACCATGGCGAAACCAAAACGCTTTAGCTTGTTGTTTTAATCTCACATCCTCCGCCTAAGATAGCATTCCATTGGCCTTTTAAGCGTCGAATCTCTCTGGAGCCATAGTATGTTGGTCCTCGCCAACAGTCGTTTAATTGTTTCCTTTGGGCCCACCGTAACGATTCCATTCCTTACCCCATAACCAGTATGTGATCCATTACCAAAGAGGTGCAGGCGGAGAAAGAAAAAGTAGCCTGATGCTGACCCTAACAATGGTTTTCCAAGATCGAGCTCGAAAGCGAGAGTTGTCAAAGCGAAATCGTCGATTAACCCCATCCAAGCCGGTGCTAGCGGTGTCAATCAATAAAGGAGAGTGATGAGCCCGGGACAACAAGGACCGAACAAATAGCATCACAAAACAAAGAGCTCCACTCGTGGTAGAACACGCTCTATCAAGCTTTTCCTTAACAATTGCAGAACCTTCTGGTAGGTGTAGGTGAAAGCGAGTCGATCTGCGAATATCTGAAAAGCGAGCATCACTCAAGGCGTCCAGAAACCGGACATTAAATGAGAAAGTCGAGGGGACCACCCAATTTTCATCAAAGCCTCGATGTCGTTAAAATCCCCACAACACAACCAAGGAAGTGACTACAGGCTGCCAAAGCCCATGAAGGTTCCAAGCACTGTCTTGAGTTACATGCAGGAAGCCATAAAATCCGATCGAGCGCCACTTGTGTACCATCGGATCTAATCTCACAATCAATAAAGTTGGAAGAGTAACAGGAAACATGAAGCGAATATCCGTGGACGGAAAATAGATAGACCCCACCAATGCTAATCATCTCTGGAGAAACAATGTGCAAAGGCGGGTTGATCACGTAACACTTCCATTCGATGACCATGAACTTTAGTTTCCATTAAAAACAAAATGTGAGCGATAGCTTGGACAAGCTCTGAAGAGCCGAACCATGAGAGGATTCCCTACTGTAGTTCAACTAAGGATTCTCATGATGGTCGGTCGACCGTTTGAGCGGGTTCGACAGTTGGATTAAAGTGGTGTCGAGTCGAGATCTATGGAGTTAAAGCGAAATCGATAAAGACTGACCGTGCTCGTTTTCCCCTCATCATGGTTGTCAATGGGATCATCTTCACTAGGCCCATCGAGAAAATGGCAGAGTCCCTATCGGTCCATATCCATACTTGCTTGGCATTTGACCCATGTGATCCCCATACTTGTGTGCCCCTAAGAAAGTGGAGAAAAGTTTGGGATGGTAGCGGAACATGCAAGTGGTGCCACTAATGGAAGGTCCAGATGGCAAACTTGTGCCAGCCAAGTCAAGTCGCAGACCAAGAGCTAGAGGGGAAGTGTCGCGCGAGGAGAGCCCTAAGATTTTCACTCCATAGAGGCTTGGGTCTTCCTTCTTGTGATGGGCAGAAGATCACAAAAAGGAATCAGTGTGGCCGAGCTTACATGAAATAACGATAAACCGAATCATTGATAACGAAATGTGACATGGAAAGGGTGGCCATCAAAAGCAATTAACTTCTTCTTCCTCTTTAAGGGTTGTCGAACGTCTAACCGGACCCGAATTTTCATGAATAAATCAAGTCCGTCAGTAGGAGAATGAGAAGTATCATACTCCAGAAAAGAACCAATAAAATTTCCCAACGAGGACGCCACTGTAGCAGTCATAAAGCCCGGCTGCAAGTCCCAAACTTCAACCCAAATATCCACATAGATCAACGGAATAAGAAGGGGATCTTCCCCGGGTTTAATCGGGCTAAAAACAAGTAGGTGTTTATTAAACAGCCATGGAGCTCCTGTGAGTACACGTTCCATATCAACAGAATGGAAAAAGTGGAAGAGGTATCGTTTGGCTCCCAACTCAGAAATTGTGATCCCCCCCAGAGGGTGCCGAGATCTGCAAACACTTCCCGCATAGAGAGAAAATTAATGCGATTGTAAGTCAGAAA
>CM057224.1:75615792-75715792 GCA_029891385.1 Erythroxylum novogranatense
ATTATTTCTTCCACTACCGATAATACATAACAAATGTGCGGTTATAAACAAAGATACAATAATTGAACAAAGCGTTCAATTTATATGGCAGACAAGGAATCGGCCTTTTTCTTTTATGGCAGACAAAGCATCTGCTTTTCTTCTTTTGACCTATTCTTCTTTTGGCCATTTTTGTGAGACGTGTGATTGATGTGAAGGACGATTCTCGTTAATCGGTCTTAATGATCCGTGCCACCGTTCTTTGATATCTCGGATTCCCTTTTTCTTCTTCAGACAAACTTTGATATGTTCGAGATATTCCTTCATCCTTTTGACTGAACTGAATCTGTTCTTCTTCTTCTTCACTTATCTCTTCTTCTTTTTGGAGTCCTTTTATTGTTTGAGTTAACTCCATTATTTCTTGCTGCAGACGGTTAATTTCTTGATGAAATTCATTTAATGGACCTACTCTTGGTTCTTTTCTATGAATATTTCTTCATCAAGGCCGATACCATGATAAATTAAATATTCAAAAGCATCATTAAAGGAATAGAATCCTTTAAATTTTGGTTTGGCTAATTGGCTAGCCTTCTTGAGCGAGTTGAATAGTAACAATAAATACCTCCGTCCGACCATTGATCAATGTATAGTAAGAATAACTCTTACCTAAAGGGTAATGCATGATCTTACTAAAATAGTATTGCAGGCACAGCAGCATTTTGCTTTTGCTTACTATTATTCGCCTTCCATATTGCATCGAATGACATTTCGGTTTTCGCCTCAATGGAAGATTATCCAATGGACGATATGCTTTTGGATCTTTAGGATCCGAAATTGGTAATCGTGTTTTACCAAAGCGGCAAAACCTCGACTTTCTTCCTCTGGTTTAATCGGAGAGGACCGTTTCTTAATTTCTTCAATAATTTTTCCTACGAACATGACCTGCAAGTTCTTCCTGAAGGTTTAGAACTTGTTTCGATTGATGATGCTCATATTTTGAAGTTACGTGATAGCTTCGGTAGATTCATCGAACTTGAACTTTGTTCTTCTTAGAGCGTCTCTTTCTTTCCGATCATTAAAGCTTCGTAGGCTTGCTTCTTTCTTCTCGGCATCTGCTTATCCTTTCGTCCATGCTAACTTTAGTACAATTCTGGATAGTTGATCTGCGAGAATATTTTGCTTACCGTCTATGTGTTCAAAGACGATCTTGACTCCAGTGCCAGTTATATAATCCACAAAATTGATCCACCTCACTCTTGATGGCTTGTTTTGGGACCTTTGTTGTAAAATGAAATGATGGCTTGCGGTCGAGACGAAGTGTAATCTCCTTTTTATCCAAGAAATGGATCTTGAGTGAGTTCAACGTGTTAATGCATGCACTAATTTCTGCGTCAATTGTGGATTGAATACAACTAAATTTTCCACTGGCATACGCAAACACTTTTTCTTCTTTTCTAGGAGATTCTTTTCTTATCTTCCACTTGGCGATTCCACCCCATCCTTCCATACATCCGTCTGTTTCCAAAATAATGTATGTATTATGTGGCGGTAATTCCATGTCCGGAAGTTCCTTTATTAATTTCTTTATTCTTTGACAATATCCCAATCCATATTGCTCATGCGTTTATCAAGATTGGAGCCGTCTTGTTGTAAAGTGGTCCAACTAATATCTCAAGTCTAGGAATATAGTTTACGGCATAGTTTAAGATTCCTAACCAAGATCTTAAACCTTTCTTTTCTTTTAATTGCTCCTCGGGAAACTCAGTGAGTTTTTTAATGATATGAGGTTGCAATTTTAATTTTCTGTTGCCAATAATGGCACCGAGAAACTCAATTTCTGAAGTTCCTACAGTCATTTTTTCTTTTGATAGGACAAGTCCATATCTTTTAAATATATCAAAGAATATATGTAAATGTTTTCTATGGTCTTTTTCTGTTTATGAAAATATTAATATATCATCGATGTAAGCGACAATATATTCTTCATGTCCTTTGAAACATTGATCCATTTTTCTTTGAAAAATAACTGGAGCATTTTTCAATCCAAATGGCATAACTAACCATTCATATAGACCATCTGGGACAATGAAAGCTGTCCAAGGAATTGATTCTTTTTCCATAGCTATTTGATGAAATCCACTTTTGAGATCAAATTTGCTATAGATCTTACTATTACCAACCTTTTGATAATAGTGTTAATTCACGGTAAAGAATAACGATCTTTATGAGTATTCTCATTTAGCTTTCTGTAGTAAAGACCATTCTTTCTTTCCATGCTTGATTTCTCTGTTTGTGGATCTTGTGAAGTTCCGAGTAAACCATCATGGCCATTGTTCTGTGCCTCGAAGATGACGGCCTAATTACTCCAATATCTAATAGAGCCTTTATATGTTTCTTGAATTGGGCTTCCATTGCAGGTGTGACATGCTTTAGTGGCTTGTCTTGAATAGTTAAGTCTGGATTGATAATATCAATTTTGCAGACTATACTGTTTTTGACCCAATGTTTTTGTGGATCTTTTCCGATATATTCAAGATTTTCCATTTCTTTTAGAGATAACTCTATTTCTTTTGAGTATGTAGGAATACTCTTGCCAATGTTATAATATACCATATTTTAATGGCATAGTATTCATCACTTCTAATTCTAATTCTTCAATAGCGGTGAGGCTATTTTAATTTATGTACTTGTCATGACTTTTGACAAGTTTTTATAGAATATAATCATATTTTCTTCAATCGACCCCACCATACCGAGATCTTATGAAGTTACATCCTATGATGACTTGTATACCATCATACTTTGTCATAGGTATACAAAGTGTAAATGGTATTCGATAGGAATTTTCTCTATAGTCATCTTTCCATCCTTTAGTTTTCATTGACTTGGAATCTCGAGTCGATTCCTGAAATTTCCATTGTATAGCCAAATTTTTCTTTTGCTTCCTTTGGGATAGCATCTATTTTGATACAGCACTTAGTAGCTCCTGTATCCAAAATAGCTCTTAGTGTGAATTCTTTGACTCCTGGTATCAAATACTGGACATTGAAATTATATAGCTGATTGTTTATACGTCCCTTTGGCTCTGTAAGAGTCAATATTCTTTCTTTTGCAAAAAGTACTATTTCTTCCTTTTCTTCATCCTTTCTTTTGTCAAGTGGGCTTGACATTCTTTCTGTTTCAGATAATGAATCCACTATCTGAATTTGTGGAATATAATATTTTTCAAATATTATTTGTGCGATCATTTCTCCTATATCCACAAAATATTCTTCAGGATTAGAATTGAATAACAAAACATAAATAATACCTCGATAATCAGTATCAATGACTCCCGCGGTAACATCTATGTCTTTCTTTGAGATTGACGACTTTCCTGCTATCCTGCCATAAATATTTGGACTATTTATCTCCATTCTTAATCCTGTAGAGATTGACTTTCTTTGGAGACTTGGTATAGTTATACAATCAATATCAGATAAATCATATCCAATGACTCCATTTGTTCTTCAGTTGGTGTCTTTGCTTCATGTATCGTTTTGATAATTGATATTTGTATAATAATAATAATAATAATAATAATAATAATAATAATAATAATTATTATTATTATAATAATAATATTATTATTATTATTATTATTATTATTATTATTATTATAAGATCTACATAATTATAATAATAAGATCTAGATAATAATAATAATAAGATATAGATAATAATAATAATATTAAAATAAGATAATAATAATAATAATAATAATATTTTAATAATAATTATTATTATAATAATCATAAGATTTAGATAATAATATATTTAACAAACACCGCATGAAAATTTATTAATAAACGGAAGAAATTTATAAATAATACCTACTCTTATTCTTATTATTATAAAATAACTTATTTATTAATGATATATAATAAAACAAATAAGATAATTTAATAAAATAAAAATAATAATTATAATAATAATATCATTTAGATAATAATAGAAATTCATATAATGAATTTATTTAATAATAATAATAATAATAATAATAATTATTATTATTATTATTATTATTATTATTATTATTATTATTATTATTATTATTATTATTATATTATTATTATTATTATTATTATCAACATGCTCTACAATATTATTTCAAAGAAGATCATGACTCCACTTTTGGTAAGAATTACTCTTACTATGCATTAGTTAATGGTCCAGATCGTGGAATCTATTGTTACTATTCAACTTTGATGAGAAAGGTAAATCTAATGGCTAAACCACGTTATAAGCGATTTTATGCCTTTAATGATGCTTTAGATTATATCCTTCAAAATGTTGATATTGGTTAAAATGAAGAAATCTTTGTTGAAAAAGAACCTCGAGAAGGTCCATTGTCGAAGTCTACGATCAAGAAATAATCGAGTTGCAATATAATGAATTTATTTAATAATAATAATAATAATAATAATAATAATAATAATAATAATAATAATAATAATAATAATAATAATAATATTATTATTATTATTATTATTATTATTATTATTATTATTATTATTATTAACATAATTGTTTAACGCTTTTTATATTTAATCATTTTCTACTTATTTGTTAAGTTCATCATATAAGAATACATTGGCTTATTTGTTTAAAATGAATTACGGCTTGGTGGCTTAAAAACTACCACCACCACAGCACAGTATGCGAAGGAACTCTCATGTTCTCCAATTTTACATAAAATGTCGTCAGATCGTGTCTTAGATAGAATAAGAACGATAGACTTTGACAGAGGATCTCTCTCCAATACATGGACTCTCTCTTTTCATCACATTGTACTCGCCATTGATTTCCTTGGACTTACGGGGCAAGATTGACTCAGCTTTCTTAAAACATTGAGAGATAGTTCAAGACCCCAATAGTGAAAATACAAACAGATAATGGGAGGAATTCATTAACCAAGAATGTACCAACATGTTTAAAGAAATGGAATTCAACATAAAAAAGCACCCATATACACCACAATGAATGGGGTAGTTGAAATCAAGCATAAACATCTACTCCAAATTACTAGAGCCCTACTCTTCAAAGCTAAGTTACCTAAAGGGTATCGGGAGAAGCTTTGCTTACACTACATACCTTATCAACCAAATCCCAACCAAGGTCCCGGGTGGTTGAGTTCTTTGAAAGGTCGATAAAAGAAGACCCATTATGAGCATCTAAAACCTTTGGTTGTTTATGCTTTGACTTAGACAAAACACCAAACAAAACCAAGTTAGATCCTAGTCAAAAGATGCATTTTCTTGGGTACATGCTGACTACAAGGCCTATAGAGTCCTGGACTTAGACACTAAAGCGTGTTTGTGTCAAGAGATGTAATGTTTTATGAAAACAATTTTCCCTATGCAGACCAAAGCCCCACTTCTACACACCCCTTATTTTCAAGCATTCTCACCAATGAAAATGCAGACTACCCCACACAAACACCAATTACCACACCACCAACTGAAAACATGTCCCAGCCATCTGATAATACACCACCCGACAGTCCACATGACCAAAACCCCTTACCTATTGCACCCACACAAAGAAGAAGCAGCAGAACCCACTTACCTCCTAAATACCTACAAGATTATGTTCTTCAATCCACAGCTCAGCAATCCACTCATTCCCTTGCTGATTGCAATGTTGCATTGCAAGTCTATTGTCCTACAGGAACAAAAGAAGAAGGATTAAAGTCACTCAACATTAAGCACAGTAGCAATTACAACACCTTTATAAGTAATGTTTCTAGGACTTTTGAGCCACTATCTTATGAGACCTAGCAGAGATGAAAGGTGGGTACTTTTTATGAATGAGCAATTGTGCGCATTAGAGAAAATGGGACTTGAGATTGATGAACTACCTAAAGGAAAGAAGGCCATAGCCTCAAAATGGGTGTACAAAGTGAAGAACAATTGGTGGAACAAGTGGAAAAATTGAAGTCTAGACTTATGGCCAAGGATTTAGTCAAAGGAGGGGCTAACTATTTGGAAGTTTTTTCGCCAGTGGCAAAGATGGTAACAATAAGAATATTCCTAGCCCTAGCTACCTGCAAACAATGGCCAATACACTAATGTGACATTAATGATGCATTTCTACATGGTCACCTAGAGGAGGAGTTATACATGCTACCACCGCAAGGTTACACTAGAGCTAAGGAAGGACATGAATGCAGACTCATTAAATCAATTTGCGGTTTAAAACAGGTTGGAAGACAAAGGCACAAAGAACTTCCTCCAAATTATCTTCAATGCAATTCACAAAATCGAAGCCGATCATTGTTTATACACTAGGGTATAGGAAATGCTTTCATAGCAATAGTTATATATATGGATGACATTTTGATAACAGGAAAATGAAGACCAAATTGTCTCGATTAAGAAAACATTACACTCGAATTCACAATCAAGGATCTTGGGTATGCAAAATTTTTCCGGGACCGAGATAGCAAGATCGGAAGAACGCATGATACTTACCCAAGGCAAATATATCCGAGACCTCCTCCAAGAGACCGGACTATTAGACCGCTCACCTGCAACTCCTATAGTTCCGGAACAAAATTATCCATGGAGATCGGTGAGCAACTCAACAAGCTAGAGAGTCTGTAAGAACAAGAGGAAAATTACAATACTTAGGGTTTACGGACACGACATCACGTATGTCACTCAACAACTCAACCAGCTTATGAGTAACCCTCGACTACCACACTGGAGGCAGCCAAAAGGGTACTAAAATACCTAAAGGGAACTCGAGAATCTGGCATCTTTATACATCCAAAGAAAACCCTAACCTTGCAGCTTTCTCCGACTCTGACTGGGAAAGTTGTGTCTTTACCCGAGGCTCCTTAACCAGGTTCTGCATCTTGCTCAAAAAATCACCGATCTCCTGGAAAACAAAGAAACAATCGACGGTGAGTCGCTCTTCAGCTGAATCGGAGTATAGAAGCCTAGCTTCGACTACATGCGAATTAAAATGGATCACCCAAATCTTACATACTTTTCAGCTTCAGCTTCAAAAACCCATACCTCTGTACTGTGACAACCAAGCGGTGATTTACATTTGTCAAAACCCAGTCTTCCACGAGCGCATGAAGCACCTTGAGATCGATCTTCATCTAGTTCGAGATTGCGTCACCGTTGGGTTCCTGGAGCTCCGACACGTGAACACCACTAACCAACTTGCAGATTTATTCACAAAGCCTCTGACAACCCGAAGCTTCTCGACTCTCCTTTGCAAGCTCGGTGTTGTCAGTCTTCACCCCCAACTTTGGCTTGACCGGGCCATTTTAAAGAGTCCGAATTAATATACCACCATGGGCTTTGTCTTATACATTCACGGGCCCAATTTTATTTCTTGACTTTTACCTGCTTTCGTCCCCTTTCTTCAGTCTATCTCTGTACATATGTTTTGCATTTGTCTTGTACAGACTACAGCCAACAATTCGTTAGCCTACAACCAACAATTCGTTAGTGACAGGTCTTAGCAGGACACTCCACTAATAGCAGTAGGGTAGCTTCTGTATATATTTTACACAATAGTTCAATACAAGCATGAAAAGAAATACTTTCTCTTCATCTCTGCCAAGTTATCTTTCAGTTGTTGCATAGGTGACCTGCCAAGCATCAAACCAGGACTGCGTAGTCAGTCCAGCCCCCAAACCATGCTCCAAGTGCCTACAATGTCTGAACAACAGGCCATCTTCACAAGGCTAGTGGATCCTTGATTCCGGGGCAACTCATCATGTCACAAATGACTTGAACAATCTATCCATTTACTCATCATATAGAGGGGACGGTAATTTGCAAGTTGGAGATGGATACAAAGTTCCAATTGAAAATACCGGTAGTTTCGATCTTATCACTAAATCCAAGCCAATTATCTTTGACAAAATTTTACACATGCCTAAAATTAACAAGAATCTTATTTCTGTTAAGCGGTTGTGCACATGAAATAACATTTCCATTGAATTTTTTCCCAATTACTTTCAGGAGAAGGATCTGCAGACATAGGCAGTGCTCCTTACAAGTTTATGCCACAATGACCTCTATAAGACCAACTAACCAATACTCATCCTATGGTCACTCGATCCAAAAACAACATCCATAAACCCAAAACCTTCTTTGTTACCCAACACCCTATACCATTACCCAAGCCTTGAAAATACCACAATGACACACTTCCGCTTTTTCAGAATATGATGCTTTTGATACGCAATGGCATATGGACACTTGTACCTACTACAGAAGCTCAGAATGTGATTGGCTATATGTAGATTTTTCTCACAAAAAGGAATCTGGATGGATCAGTGGCTTAATATAAGCCCCAACTTGTAGCAAAAGGATACTGTCACTGCCTGGGGATCGACTATAAAGAAACTTTCTCCCCTATAACGAAACACAAAATGATCAAAACCAATTTATCTCTGGCCTTGACAAATTCTTGGGCCTTACATCAAATGGATGTCAATAACGGATTCCTATAAGGTCTTAGTGAAATCAGATATATGCAACAACCACCGGTTTTGTCAATCAAGTGCATGCAAATTATGTTTGCAAACCAAACTAAGCCATATACTGGACTCAAACAAGCTCCACGAGTCTAGTACCAAGAACTCCGCTCATTCCTACTTTGGTATGGTTTTATTAGTAGCACTTGTGATTCTTCTCTTTTTGTATACAAATGTAGTAGTGTGATCATGGACTTTTTGGTATACGTAGATAATTTATTACTAATTGGCAACTCAACAACGAAGCTTCAAAGATTCATTGCAGATATCTCCAGTAAATTTATACTAAAAAACATCGGGACTCCATATTTTCTCAACATTGAACTCATGGCAAATGTTGATGGTCTATTCCTACGCTACATTCAATATCTACTCATCAAATTCAAAACACAAATTGTAATATGTGCACCACCCCTATTTGAACATCGGGCACACTGAAACTTGATGATGGTTTTGTTAGAAAACCAAAACCGATAATAACAATACTTGATAAGGAACACAGATACTTACTTGTTGAAGACATGATCAACAAATTATGAAAACTCTACTCAAGCATTCGGTGATGGCCAAGACCTCCACAACAGACCCACTCTCTTTAAACAAATACAGTTATCAATTGGACAAACTATAGAGAGACTATACTTATGTATATATAGGGAGTGTTGTGGGGACCTAGCCACAGATATTAACCCAAGGCCTGCCTATCGTGGGCCTTAGGGTTAGACCTACACCATTAATCACACTAACAATATAAAGTGCTTAAGTCCAATAGGAATCACAATAATAGTGGATCATACGCATCTCAATAGGGATCATGTCATTAGCCTGTTTTTAATAAAAACAAAAGTACAATTGATTGTAGCCCATAAAATATATTCTAACAGGTTTAACCACAACAGATGTGTCTCTTTATTGAAGCATCTTAGGAGCTCTACAATATGTAATCTTTACCAGACTAGATCTCAGCTTTGTGGTCAATAAACTGTCATAGTATATACATAAACTGACTGAACTTCACTTTCAACAGTTAAAACGAACTCTTCAATATCTCAAACATACACATGACTATGGTCTTCAACTCCATCGACTGAAACATTTTCAACTTCAAGCATTCAATGATGCTGATTGGGGAGGAGGTGCTGACACCAAAACATCTACGCCTGCATATATTATTTATTTTAATGACAATCCTGTTTCATGGAGCTCGAAACGACAACGTCATATAGCTCACATGCCTATAGAAGCGAATATCGAGTAGTTACTAACATCAAGCGTAAGTAATGTGACTTGGCAATCTACTACGGAACTATATGTTCAATCACAGGATGAGCCAAAGATTTATCAGTGACAACTTGGGAGTTACATATGTGCTCCACGGCTTTCACTACAAGAAAACAACCCTTTTGTGACGCTTTAAAACGTCACAAAAGGTCCAAAACGTCACAAAATATCATTTGCAACGCTTTTAAAACGTCCACAAAAACATCGTGAAATGTAGTGTAAGCAAAAGGTTTCTACGACGCTTTATGAAAACGTCCGAAAAGTTCGGACATTTCGCGATGTTTATTAAAACGTCACGAAAAGTTTGGACAATTCGCGATGTTTTAAAAACGTCACGGATTGTCTAACATTTTGTGACGCTTTTAAAATGTCGTAGAATGTGAATGTCTTCCATGACGTTTTTTTAAACGTCAAAATGTCTTTGTGACGTTTTAAAAACGCCACGGAATATCTTCTACGACGCCTTTCGAGTTATTTTCTTTTAATTGTTAATTTTATTTTTAAAAATAATTTAAATTTAATAATTTTTCAATTTTAATAATTTTAAATAACAAACTTTTTAAATCTTATTTGTTTAATAACTATTCAATATTATTTATAAATTTTATTTAATAATTTTATTTAATTTTAATGTATCATTAATTTTAATAATTATTAATATTTTATTTAATTACAATTCACAAATATGCTAAGAATATGAAATTTCATTCTCGATTCACTTAATTAGATGTTTGTCTTCCTTTCATCATGTCATTGAATTTCGTTAATGGGCTTTAGCTAAGCAAACCCCATTATTGGAATAAATGGAAGATGATATGAAGAGCAATTAAGGTAAAACCCAAAATCGCCATAATGTAAAAACCAAGAACTATCTTATCGCAAGAGTAAAATTACAACCATGAGAAACACAATCGAAAGAGAGGAGAGTGTTAAAGCAAATGTAATGAACCTAAGCTTTCACAACCCCTTCCCTTCTTTCCTACTTTGCTCTCCTTTATTTCCTTGCAATAAAAATGCCCAAATCACCATTTCAAGCTTTCGCTACTCCTCTTTGCCTGCAACAATAAAAGTCAGAAATAACCTTCAGTCTAGTTTCAACAATTCCAAATGTTAACAAGTTTTCAACAAATCCAAGTGTAAGTGAAAGATTCAACAAATATAAACCTTTAAAGTAAAATATCAAATTCATGCTACACAATATTATGGAAGCTCAATTTCTGATGGAATCCCTATTCTTCTAACCAGTTATGAGGAATAAAATTGTAACATTTATGCAAGAATTTCAGTTCTTAAATGTCAAAAGAGTTTGCAGCATCAATACCAATCTAGTTCCATGCAAAGTTTTTGAGAACTTGCACACTTTTACGCTTTGATAGCAAGTCTTGTTTTTAGCTCCTCATCCACATCATCTATGATCATGAGATCACTTGTAATACACTCTGTAAAAGTTTAATAAATACTCACTTAGATCCATGTATAATAAGAGCAAGATCCTTGGTCATCTTGCTAGACTTTGCTACTCCAATACAAGCTGCTTCTAGTTTCTCAGTGAAATCCAATAGTCTAGCATCGTCATCCAACTTAGCCCTGCCAATGAAAATGCAACATTATCATTCTATCCAACTCCCAAAGTGCAAAAGTATTTGAAATTTGGAAGATCATACGCATGACTAACGTAAGAACAATTACCTATGTGCAAGTCCACGAGACCAAGCAAAGATAGAAGCTATGCTGTTAGTGCTGGTCTCACCACCTTTCTGATGGACCCTATAATGTCGAGTGACTGTACCATGAGCTGCTTCAACTTCTATAGTCTTTCCATCCGGGCACACTTAAAAGCATACCAGACTTGATGAGGGATGAGAGACCAAATAATGATCATCCAAATGCCTAGAGAAAAGTTCAGACATGTTTGCAACTTGATGCACATATGTAAAAAGGTCGACTGTCTGATTCTCATGGGGAAAAAAATAAAAAAAATTTCTAGACATCCATGTGCAAAAATGGGCAGCTTAGTTCTTCCCAAAACTATACCTTTTGGATCTGTTCGCACACTTCATCCTAATGGTGGCCCATCACTAGCATCTGAACACTTAGTACTGCCTCTGTTGTCATAGACTCTTCTGCATCGATTAAGACAAAGTCAGTAATTCTAAAGCAACAGAAATCTAAGATCCTAAGAAAAAGTTCCTAAAACTCATCACATTCACCGGTGAACCTTCTTTGTTCTGCCACAAATGGTGATTCTATGATGTAAATCTATTGAATTGGGGTCTAAAGCTGATTGAGATATCTCTAGCCTTTCTGATCTCACAATCTCTAAATCCTCACAAAGTCAAATTGGCTAAATTGTCTCCTGTATGTGTATCACTTAAGAATAAGACTATGAATACCATTTATGAGAACGAAAGCAATATTATATAATGAGATATCCTCGGTTAATCAATCATAGCAGAAACTAGAGAAATTTACTGATTAGATATTAACATGAAGAGAAATCAACCATGGTGGACCCGGAAAAAGAGGAGATACAACGCCCTAATTTATTTTTATGCTTTGATATTCTTATTTAGCCAAGTCGAAAGCTTGAAGATAACAGTACTAAACTTAAAACCAGCTACTAACTCAAAACTCGACAACAGGCACTGAAAAGCAATTGAAAATGCTAACATATAATTGACCCATAACAAGCACTGACAGATTTCAATTTCTGATAGCTGAATACGTTTCCCTCTGTTATTCCTTCCTTCCAGTAGCCTCTGTATCATCCCTTCCAATCCTTCCATTCCTCACCCAATTCCATTCCAATAGCCTTTGTATAATAACCTTTTTTGCATCATCACTTCAGTTCTATTTGCTCCATTTATTGTTTACAGTATATGAGAAATGTCAAAGTTTTGCATCAGTGTAAGAGAAACTAGTACTGAACTAAAAGAAATGTTAGGAATGTAGGCTATCCAGAACGCTAGGCTATGGAACAAGTTAAATCATGCTTCATTTAATAATAGAAGCATAACCATTCACCTGATAAGTTTCTGCAAAGAAATGACTCGCCCTCCTTGTTCTGCAGTGTCATAAGAAGAAGAGATTGGGTTTGTCATTCGAAGAACGCTCAACGTCACATATTGGACAATCAAGTGGATGATTCATGAGCAGAAACTCCATCACACCTTCGCGGCCTTCTTTGCGATGGGTGTATCGCTTTAATCTTCATTCCTAAAAAAAACGAAAATCCTCAAGTAAATAAGCAAACCGAATCAAACCCAAAAGGTAAATTATACATAGTGTGAGTTACCAAAGAAACCTCAACCAGAAAATCGACAAAAAAAAAAACGAAGACGACATTGAAGCAAATCAGCGTATTCTCTACATCTTACATCGCTCGTCAATTGGAATGAGCGAGTAGGCATGGCACAAGAAACCACGGGCTTAGGAGACTTCTCGACTTCGATGAGGCACATATCGCAGTTGTCGGTGATGGAAAGGCGACTATAGTAGCAGAATCGAGGAATGTCGACGCCAGGGACCTCGCATGCTTGGAAGACGGTGAAGCCCTTGTGAATTTTGACAGGATACCCACCCACAAAAACCTCGATCGCATCATCAAGGTTGGGGAAGTTGACACGTGCACCAGCCACTGGGGTTATGGGGGGAAGATCTGGGTGGGCTCGGGTCTTTAACGGCAGCAGCAGCTTCGGTGATCGACGGTGAGAGTTGGAGAAAATGGAGTGGAGGAAGAGACGATTCATAGGGATTCCTCGACGCCAATAACCCTAACCCATTTTCTATAGATCTCTCTGATATTTCTATTTGCAGCTTTGAGGAGTAATTAAATACCGATTTGATAACTTTATTCAGCCTTCTGCGACGCTTTTATCCGCAAAACGTCTCAATTTTTATTTTGCAATGTTTTAGCAATAAAACGTTGCAAAAGTATGACAAATTTGTGACGCTTTTAAAACGTCAGTAAAAGTTTAAATAATTCGTGACGTTTTTTTAAATGTCACGAATTCTATTGATTTGTTGTAGTGTTTCTAGTCCCGAATGAAACACCTTGCCTTGAACTATCAGTTTGTCGAGAACAAGTGCAGCAGAAAAATCTAACACTCTCTCACATATCGACACTTGATCAAACTACAGATGCCTTGACCAAACTGTTGTCTTGGCATGAGTTCGAGCTTTTCGAACAAGATGAATGTCACGTCCTGAGACTTCATCTTGCGCGTAATAGGAAATAGTCAATGTATATCTTTCAGTTTGTTAGGTCCTAGTTAATAAATATTCCAGTACTTAGTTTGTTACAACAAGCCCTTGTAACTCCTTATATATTTACATACGTTTCGTAATACAGATATGAATTTGATCACAACTCAGTATCCTTTAGTTCTGTACTGACTACTGCATATATCAGACAAAGTTTTGCATCTTTCCGACTTGAGATCTTTTATATCATGCTCACTGTCTCACTTTTGCAGTGGTACATTCACATTGCTACCTTAGATAACATTTGGACGTGTGCCATTTGACACCCTGATCTTGTGGTGGAGGCACTGTCTACAACCGGATCATCTCAATCAACAAAACCATCGGCTTCATCGTCGGTATCTTCCAGCGAACAAGCTCGATCACAAGCCACAGGTTCATAGTCTTTGAGTCCTTACGGTGAAATGAGAAAAATAAACAAGTTTCGATACCAAAATATTGTACAAAGAAGTCTAGTTATATTTTATTGTTTTTGAACTTGCTTCCTGATTCAATAGAAACACTGTTTTTAATGCAGGGTCATCCAATAGAATCTCTGGGCCTTCCGCAGCTTCTAGTCCAAGTCCAAATGCTATCCGTTGGGATCGACAAACTATACATTTCTATCATGCAATATACTCTAGTAACATCACAATATGTTTTATTCAGACTTTGATTTTTGAGTCCGTAAAATCTTCAGAAACGTGATCGAAGATGTAAACTTACCTGTATTTTCTCTTTTACATTCTTTCTAATAGCATTTGAAGCTCATTTATCATGCCCCTTGGACTGCTGGTTATCATCAAAGTGTGTGGGTTAAGATCGGGAGGAATGTTAATCCGCGTGTTGACCAGTACTGCCCGTTCTTCAGAACCTTGGTTTCTGCTGTTCAGAGGTGGTGGTTAAGATCGACATATTCAGAGAGGACAGTACTATGGAGAATGATAAAAGATATTTGTTAAATTGTAATTTTTGTGCTAATTTTGGATACAAATTTTTTTAATGTGTTGAAATTATTATTCAAAATTAATGAATTTGTTTTTAATTGTTCTCAGATAATTTTCAACACATGAAAGATAAAATTGAATCAAAAGATGCAATCAAAATAAAGATAGTTTGAATTCTCAGCTAGCAGAAAATCATCTAACAATTAGGATTACCATCTTTACGTTAGTAGGATTTGACGTTTAATTTTGTTAATCTAAAATAACAATTAGGATTATCATCTTTACGTTAGAATTTGGAAATTCTAAGAAGATGCTTAACTTAATTAAGCGCATGCCATACATGAGTTGTCTTGTTCAGTGATTTCTTAGTTCTTAAAACTATTAATCAATTAAACTTAATATCGTATCTAAGTTATTGATTAATAAAATGTTTAGAATATATATTTCTATTTATTTATTTTAAGAGAAAACATCACCCAATAAATATTTGTTAATGGATTGAGTTTTATATCAAGGATCCATATTAGTTTGATAACGTAGGTGACTCAAACTAATTTTTGTTTATTGAATTTTTAGATTTGATTATTTTTATTATTTTCTGATTTTTTATTTTTATTTTTTTTAATTTACGTGAATTAAACTTACTTCAATTTGTTTTAATTTTAAATCGTAAGAATTTCATCGTTAAAATTTCGCGAGGGAACGATCTCAACTCTTCACTAACTACATTTTTTATTACTAGAGATGTTATTAATTTGATTGCAGGCGACAATAGTACCAATACTATCTTTAGATTTTGCTGAGATACAATGGTTCTTAATTGATCAAATCTCGACTTAAAAAATCTCTCAACAACTTTCTTGCAGTTGTTCTTTTGTTTCCATTACCTTTGCTGAGATACAATGGTTCTTAGTTGATCAAATCTCGACTTAAAAGCTCTCAACAACTTTCTTGCAGTTGTTCTTTTGTTTCCATTAATGGGTACTGAAGTTGTCACTAGATCTAAGGGACATTTGAACATGTTCAGGTTATGTTGTTTACCTGCTACTCTGATGCCTAAATATCATGTGTTTTAATAGCTACCTAAGGCAAGTTTGTCTTGTGGGCATGTAGCCTTATACGATGGAACCTTTTCTTCAAGTATTATGGTCTTATTCTCTTCTTGGTTGAACTTAAGTAAGCATGTTTTCTTGATGAACAAATTTAAGTTACTAGGTTGGGTAGGGTCAGAGTAGATTAGATTTAGATTCATAATAGAATAAGTTTATCAGATTTTTTTAATTCATCAGGGTCATAAAAGTTTTATATTTAATTTGAATATAATCAAATTTAAATTCTTATTTTGATGTCATTTATAATTATCATGATTAATATTTATTTAAATTACTTTACACATCTTAAATCATTAGTTAGGGTTAAAATAATTGGATTTAAACCATTATATTTTATCGTTATTTTAAATATAAATTAGATTTATATAATTTTAAATATTATAAAATTTAAAAATAAAGTAAATTACAAAAAGTCTCTTATTTTTAAGTTAACTATGTGTATGAATAAATAGTGACTCAACTGATGCAATACATTTTTTTAATATTTATTAATTCAATTTTCGAGTCTTTTTTGTTTAGTTACTTAAATGATAGTAAATTAAAATGAAATATGGTGAATTAGTTGAAAATGAAAGAATAATAGAGCTAGAAAATGACAAGACACGCCCTTCTTTCATAGATTGACTTGACCCGTGAACTTGACCATATTTTACTGTTTAATTTATCCTGAGCACCTTCTTATGTCATACTTCCATTAATCAATCGTAAAGACACACTGTGTAATTTACACTGAGCACCTTCTGATGAAGCGTGGATTGTAGGAGATGAGTTGTGGGAGAGAAAAGAAAAGAACAGAGAGAGAGACGTTGTGGTTTAAATTCATCATATTTCGTTCATGTTATCGAGCTATTTATAACATTTAGCTCTTGCTTGTTATAAGAGGATTACACGCGTCAATCATTTTACTCAACAAATTCTTTCAGCAAAACAGATTTTGTCCTTTTCCTACAACTCCTTCTATCTTTTTGTCCTAGCTCACGGTTCGTTGGAGATTCCCCTTGTGTGTATGCATCGTTACTTCCTCCGTTGAAAATAACCTTGTCCTCAAGGTTGAAGTCAGGATAGTCTTTTTGAAATTTCTGTAGAGGCTCCCACGTTGCATCTTTTTGTGATTGAGAATCCCACTGGATTAGAACTTGTGGTTGAAGGCGTCCATTGCTTAGGACATACCGTGAGTGTAGGAGCTTCTTTGGCTTAAGCACGAGGTAACCTTCGTTAAAGGATTTTGGCAAGGGAAGCGCTTGCTCCATAGGTGGTGATGCTGTCGCCTGCAACCAAATATAAAAGAAATCACTTTCGTTAAAACAAATTAATGTAGTAACGGTAAGCGGATATCGTTCTCACGAGGAATCTTTAACAGTAAAGGTTAGCTAGTTCAAACGGGACAAATAACAAAAGTAAAGAGGGGGGTTTTGTCACGACAATATCAGAGAAATCACAAATCAAAAGCAATAATTAAATCTAAAAAATCATTGAGAAAATACCTTGGTTTGCCATTCTGATGTTACTATGCTATTACGGATCCTCGACATAAAATTGCAATTGTTAACAAACATTCATTGGGGGAAATTTCTCTTAAGGGTAATGACTAGAAATATGTATTATAGCAATCTTATTAAACAATAACCTAGATACGATCATAGGTAAAATTGAATAATAGCATTACAAATCAAGAACCAATGACAAGTGATAAACATGTACGACATGTAATCAATCAAGCGAATATCTTCTTAGAATTTTCCGACTCTAACGTAGAGGGGTTAATCCCAATTGCTACTTATGATTACCGAAACTGAACGTCATATTTCGTTAACCTAACGGTTGAATCAATTAATCTCTAGTAGCGCTCCTAGAAATCAACAAATCCAATTAAAAAGAATAGATCGGAAGATATACAATGTTTATTAACAACATAAAAAGTATCCAGACAATCTCACCATAATAACATGTAACATGGATCCCTAAACCAAGATAAGAGAATTAGTTAATCATACTTGAATTGAAATAAAAAAAAATAACAAAAGGAATTGTCTCCATAACTAGCCTTTTAATGAAAGTAACGATAATCCTAAGTGAAAATATGCAGAATGTAAAGAATAATAAACCCAGAAAAGTGCAGCAAAGAAACCTAGCCTAAACCTACCCTAAAACCTACAACTCCTTCCATCTCCCCTAATACATATATATATATATATATATATATATATGGCAACCACTCCTTCTCCTAATTGATGTGAATCTCTTAATTATCTTGATTTGATTTCGTCCCAATTAGATAATCTTCTAATTTAGGTGGAAACTTCTTGAAAAGGAATCCAAAAGATCTTGGGCGATTGTGTTCTAATTGAAACCAATTCTGGAAAATCTGCAGATTTAAAATTCTGTCCTTAGGCGTGCCCACGCCCAATCTTTGAATTTCGTTCAGATTGGGGATTTTCAATTTCTTTCTTTCTTTGCGCCTTTTGGTCCTTTTTTTCCTTAGAGTGTTGAAAACCATATGTAAACAATTATAGAACAATTCCATTAAATTCGGATAATAATTTCAACACCTTAACACTAATTACGCCCAAAATATATGCAATTAAATTGACTTATCAAATTCCCCCACACCGAACCTTTGCTCGCCCTCGAGCAAACATATCAAACCATTACACTTAACCAATTCGTCCTTCAATGATCAAGTGCACACAATCCATCAACTTAGGTTAGTAAGATTCAATTTGCAACACATATCATAATTGCCTTTCACCAATGCAAATAAACAAAGTCAAAATCAAGCATCTTTGTTCAAAAGCAAACATGAAATCAAAGTGAATTCTTCTCACAGATTTCACTCTTATACTCAAGTGTTTGCGGGTAAGGTGTTTCGCTCACATCTCACTCTATCATGTTGCACTACTATAGGCTTGCAATTTCACCAATTCTCATTTATTCAAATTACATGGCCTAATAGATCATGAGGACTTTATCAAGGGTTGTAATGGGGCTAGGTTCACAGGTGAGGTAAAAAGATGACAAAGGTTTCGTCACAAGCTTTCACAAAGCATCAAGTAAAAGGAACACATAATTTCAGATTCTGAGCTAAACATATTACATAAAAGACAACTCATACTCTTTTTCTTCCTCTGAATTTTTTTTCTTTCTTTCTGTTTTTTTTTTCTTTTTTCTTTTTGATTTTTTTTCCATTTTTCCTTTTCTTCTTTTTTTCCTTTTCTTTTTTCTTTTTTTTGAATAACGCTAAAAGCAAGGGAAACAATAAACACATGAGTAGAAGCTCCTATAAAAGTATCTCAGAACACAATGTAACATAAAAGTCCCAATTTATCTAATGCTTCATTCAACTTGTGATAAGGGAAAAGGCTAATGGGATCTTTGGGTTTTAATGCGAGGTGATTAATTGAAAAACAAGGATAAGGCTCAAAAGTGTTTACAAAGGGCAATTGAATATGTGGGTCAATTTTTAGGCTAATGGTGTAAATAAAAAAAGGCCATAATCACTTCTATAACCCATGTGATCAAACAAATTCAAACTGGTTCCATGCAAGTTCTGAAGACAACATAAATAGAAGAGCATCACACAATTCAAAGAAATAATATGACATAAAGATGATGTCATTTAGGCTCAAATTTACGCACAGGTTGATGTTAAGAATTCACCTTTATTTCATACTTTACCTCATCACTTAAATGTCAAAATTTTGACCAAGTGTATAAGATCAGCTATTGCAATTAATCAACATGTTCCATCTTAAAACTTACTTTGCCCAATTTAATTTCATGCATGTCCTCAATCTCATCCAAACTAATATGATCAAGTGTTATGACTCAACATGCAACTCCAAACAAAAATCACCAAAATAGCCGCAACAATCCAAAAATATTCACACAAAAGCTAAAATTTTGCCACATCAAAAGTCTAAAGTTCCTCCCCCACAACATTGTCCCCAATGTTAAAGAAGCATAAAAATTAAAAGAAAAGAGTTAAAGAAAGCTTCTCTATTGGCGAAGTGCCCAATCAAGGAGCCGCAAATTTGTAGTGGAGAAAAGTCAGCCGTAAGTTAGATGGACGTGGCAAATCTTCGGAAGCCACTCTTCTTCCCGGGCATTGTGCCAATTTTGTGGGAGACAACCTGCAAAAGAAGATATTAACGCAACACCCAAAGTCACAAAAGAGGGTAGCTAGGTGAATGGGCAATGACAGATGGGAGATGCGTGAATTTGTAGTGATTCAGTGAAATTAATTGACTAAGATGAGTTGGTGGAGAGAATCGACAGCTGGAGATTAAAGATGAGAGAAGGGATTTGGGGAAAACAAAGAGGGAACTAAAGAGGGAAAAGAGGGGAGGCGGTAACTTAAAGAAAAAAAAAATTTCTTCGTTTTTTTAAGACAAGATGGAAATTAAAATTGCAGAATAAAAAATATTAAATTAAATTCCTAACTAAACTTAATTAAACAAAAAATAAAAATAAAAGAAATTTTCTAAAAACATAAAAGAAAAGGATACGAATGGGGTGCCTCCCATTAAGCGCTTATCGAAGGTCATAAGCTGGACCCTTGGCATCTGTACATCATCCATTATCGAATGGATGCTTGAGTCCAACAGGAAACATGTTCAAACTCCGTGATGGGCCTGGAACAACTTCCTTTGAATGCTGCTCCTTGTCAGCACGATGCTCCATGACTTCTGATAAGTGGAATTTCATCGCTTCACCATCATATTCTAATGTCCACTCGTCTTTCCGGGCATCGCCCTTCTCACACCAGAATGATCTCTGTAAAAGTAATGCCAATGGTTGTGGAGACTCAACATCCTGCTGGCCACCTTCAGTCTTCAGTTCGCTCACGCACGGCTCTCCTAAAAATTGCACTCCCTGCGGCTCTTCCTGTTCTTCTTCTTCTTGTACCTATAAATAACTAGGAAAAGGAAACGAAATTTGGTTAGCGATAACATGAACTGCATCATTTACCATAGGAGGTTGCACTTCCTCCATCTTTTCTCGAACTGTAATCTCTTCTTCTTCTAACTCTGCTGGAAAATTTTCAAAACGTTGTGTCTCCATTCGATTAACGGTAGTTGCAATTTGGTTTAGCTGGTTCTCAAAATTCTTATATTGATTTTCCAGATTCCGAATACTTGCTTCCGTAGTCCGCTGAAATGTCAAAGTATTCGTGATTAGAGTTTGTAACATATCTTCCAAAGAAGACTTACCTTCGACAGTTGACGTCATATTTGGATTTTGTCGTGGCACGCATGGTTGTCTAAACTGTTGGGACTGAAGAGTCCTCGTCTCCAAAATCATTATGATCTCCTCCAAAGACATATCATTAGCTTGTGGTGGCGATGGTGGAGGTGAAGGCTCGAAGTAAGACTGTTCTTCATAGTAATTCGGTGGAGAAGTGTATCCGTACTTTGTATTATGTAAACAGGAACGTGTACAAGAAGAACAACCCAGAAATAAGCAAACTTCACATACCTTAGCTTGTTGGTCACCTCTAGGTACTTGCGCGACTAAGGGTGTGAAATCTGCCACTTGACGGTCAAACCTGGAAGACGGAAACTCATTATCATAATAAGAATAATATGGATAATCTGAATTAAAAGCGTACTGATAGTGAGCCATGCCGCTAAAAGATAGAAAAATAAAAAAGAGCTGTGAAACTGAAACAAACATAATACAAGGTAACCAAGAGCAACGAAAACAAAAACACATAAAAACAAAAACATCACTAACAAAAACCGTTAAGAAATTCCCCGACAACGGCGCCAAAATTTGGTGATGCTGTCGCCTGCAACCAAATATAAAAGAAATTACTTCCTTTAAAACAAATTAATATAGTAGCGATAAGCGGATATCATTCCCACGAGGAATCTTTAACGGTAAAGGTTAGCTAGTTCAAACGGGACAAATAACAAAAGTAAAGGGGGGGGGGTTTGTCACGGCAATATCAAAGAAATCACAAATCAAAAGCAATAATTAAATCTAAAAAATCACTGAGAAAATACCTTGGTTTAGGTTACCGATGTTACCATGCTATTACGGATCCTCGACATAAAATTGCAATTGTTAACAAACATTCATTGAAGGAAATTTCTCTTAAGGGTAATGACTAGAAACATGTATTATAGCAATCTTATTAAACAATAACCTAGATACGATCATAGGTAAATCAAGAACCAATGACA
The DNA here is from genome assembly GCA_029891385.1 of Erythroxylum novogranatense. NCBI lineage: Eukaryota > Viridiplantae > Streptophyta > Magnoliopsida > Malpighiales > Erythroxylaceae > Erythroxylum > Erythroxylum novogranatense. Next base: position 75,638,081 of record CM057224.1, read on the forward strand.
AGTGATAAACATGTACGACATGTAATCAATCAAGCGAATATCTTCTCAGAATTTTCCGACTCTAACGTAGAGGGGTTAATCCCAATTGCTACTTATGATTACCGAAACTGAACGTTATATTTCGTTAACCTAGCGATTGAATCAATTAATCTCTAGTAGCGCTCCTAGAAACCAACAAATCCAATTAAAAAGAATAGATCAGAAGATATACAATGTTTATTAACAACATAAAAAGTATCCAGACAATCTCACCATAATATGTAACATGGATCCCTAAACCAAGATAAGAGAATTAGTTAATCATACTTGAATTGAAATCAAAGAAAATAACAAAAGGAATTGTCTCCATAACTGGTCTTTTAATGAAAGTAACGATAATCCTAAGTGAAAATATGCAGAATGTAAAGAACAATAAACCTAGAAAAGTGCAGCAAAGAAACCTAGCCTAAACCTACCCTAAAACCTACAACTCCTTCCATCTCCCCTAATACATATATATATATATGCGGCAACCACTCCCTCTCCTAATTGATGTGAATCTCTTAATTATCTTGATTTGATTTCGTCCCAATTAGATAATCTTCTAATTTAGGTGGGAAACTTCTTGACAAGGACTCCAGAAGATCTTGGGCTATTGTGTTCTAATTGAAACCAATTCTGAAAAATCTGCAGATTTAAAATTCTATCCTTAGGCGTGCCCACGCCTAATCTTTAATTTTGTCCAGATTGGGATTTTCGAATTTCTTTCTTTCTTTTGCACCTTTTGGTCCTTTTTCATCCTTAGAGTGTTGAAAACCATCTGTAAACAATTATAGAACAATTCTGTTAAATTCGGATAATAATTTCAGCACCTTAACACTAATTACGCCCAAAATATATGCAATTAAATTGACTTATCAATACGATCACCCACACAACGCTTCAATAAAGACACATGCAAAACATTGTGAATTTGAGCTGATGGCGGTAATTGTATTTCGTACGCCACTGCACCAATTTTGTTAAGGATTTTATAAGGGCCATAGTATCGTTTAGAGAGCTTATGCTTTTTTTGTTGGGAAACAGTAAGCTGTCGATGAGGCTGCAATTTGATGTATACCAAATCACCAGGAGAGAATTGTTGATCAGTTCGGTGGCGATCTGTCTGCTGCTTCATACGCAGTTGAGCCCTGTGTAAATTAGCTTTAATAGTCTCAAGAACCTTTGAACGAGTGCTAAGCGTCTCATCCACTGTATGGACCTTTGAGTTGCCTGGAATATAATCTTTACAGCTGGCAGTGGCCGCCCGTACACTGCTTCAAATGGGGACATTCGAATGAAAGAGTGCCATGAGGTGTTATAACTCAATTCTGCCCAAGGTAAGAAACTTGTCCATTTGAAGGGTTGATCCATTACAAAGCAACGCAAGTAATCTTCTAGACATCTATTTAAAACTTCTATTTGCCCATCTATTTGTGGGTGGTATGAACTGCTGGTGGCCAACGTTGTCCCTGTAATTTAAAAAGCTCATGCCAAAATAAGCTCATAAAGACAGGGTCACGATCTGAGATTATGTGAGATGGGAATCCATGAAGTCTGCAAATATCTTTGACAAAAACTGCTGCCACAGTGTTAGCTGTATAATTACCCTTTAGAGCAGAAAAATGACCATATTTTGAAAGCCGGTCAACAACAAGAAAAATCATTGTTTTACCATTTGAGGGAGGGAGCTGAGTAATAAAATCCATGGATATGATGTCCCATATTTTTTTTGGAACAGGTAACAGTTGCAAGAGGCCATATGGGGCATGATTCACTGCTTTGACTTGCTGGCAAATTTGGCACTTAGCCACATACTCACGTATTTTTTGTCGCATTCCAGGCCAAGAAAAAGATGCTACTATCCTTGCCAAAGTGTGTTTAAATCTAGCATGGCCCCCTAAAGGTGAATTATGAAATTCAGTGAGTATCATCTCTTGCAGGGCAGATTCCGATGGGACCCATATCCTCCCTTTATGAAATATAAGTCCATCTCGGATAGTGTAATTGGGATGTTCCTCTGGAACTTCTTGCAACTTGTTGTAAAAATCAAGTTGTCGTTGGCAAATATATCTACACAAGGCTGTAAGTAATGCGAGAACAGGTTGTGAAACTCTTGTTTACATGTTGAAATTTCCTTCGGGTAATCTTGATAACACATCTGCGGGGCCATTAGCATAACCTGGCTTGTAGGAGATTTTAAAATCAAAACCTACTAATTTAGATAGCCACCATTGTTGCTCTAGTGTCTGCACTACTTGAGACATTATAAAGCGCAGTGGCTGGTGATCTATCTATAGTTCGAAGGGAACCCCAAACAAATATTGTGGCCACTTTTGGATGGCCGAGGTTGCTGCAAACATCTCTCGGACATAGGTTGAAGCTGCTTGTAATTTTGGTGACAACTGCTTGCTAAAATATGCGATAGGATGGCCATTTTGGGTAAGAACCGCTCCAATTCCTGTTGCAGATGCATCCGTTTGTACCACAAAAGTTTTAGAAAAATTCGGTAGAGCCAGTACAGGAGCAGGCTGCAGTGCAAGTTTAAGTTGCTCAAAGGCTTGCGTAGCTTTAGGCATCTAAACAAAGGCATTTTTCCGTAGCAATTGAGTTAATGGAGCTTCTAAGGAAGCATACTTTGGCACAAATTTCCTATAATAGCCTGTGAGTCCCAAGAAGCCCCTCAACTGCTTAATATTTGAAGGTATAGGCCACTTTGTAATTGCTTCGATTTTTGTTGAGTCCACTGCTACACCAGAATCAGATACAATATGGCTTAAGTAAGATAATGAAACACAACCCAACTCACATTTTGAGGGCTTAACGAAGAAAGAATTCTCCTTTAATACTCTAAAGACTGTAGCCAGATGTTGGAGGTGCAAATCCCAATCTGAGCTGTATATTAAAATGTCGTCAAAGAAGACAAGTATATAGCGTCGCAGCCATGGACGGAATAAATTATTCATTTCTGACTGGAAGGAAGAAGGGGCGTTGCTGAGCCCAAAGGGAAGAACAATGAACTCGTAATGGCCATCGTGGGTTCTAAATGCTGTTTAATGAATGTCATCTGGATGAACCCTCAATTGGTGATACCTAACTCGCAGATCCAATTTAGAGAAAATATTTGCGCCATGAAGCTCATCAAGGAGTTCATCCACTGTTGGTATAGGATATCGGTCCTTGATAGTCACTGCATTGAGAGCTCGGAAGTCTACATAGAACCTCCACGTTCCATCTTTTTTATTGACCAATAATACTGGTGAAGAAAACGGGCTATTGCTATGTCGTATAATCCCTTCGTTCAATATTTCACGTACAAGTCTTTCAATTTCCTTTTTTTGGAAGTGAGGATACCTGTATGGCTTGACATTAACTGGCGGTGCTCCTACAGTCAAAGGTATGCGATGCTCCGTTTTTCTAAACGGTGGTAAGCCCTTCGATTGTTGGAAAATACTCGCATAGTCAGATAAAAGTGCTTGCAATGGAGCCATATATTCTGCAGGGGTCCTCTCATCAATCTTGATTTTTTGTATCTCGTCCTCCGATGTCATGACGAGTTGAAAATATGATGTTATTGCATCAGTTTGTTCTGCTCTTCTTAGTTGCCCCACTGAAATGATAGTTAACTCTGCTCAGGTTATGCCCTGTAACGTGATTGACTCTCCTTTGTAATCAAATCGCATCCACATTCCTTTGTGGTCACTCAGCACCGGTCCTATCTCAGCTAACCATTGCACACCCAAGACGATATCTGCACCAAACAATGGCAATAAATAAAGGTCAACAAGAAATTCATGTTTATCAATGATAATGGTGATTTGTGGACATCGCTCTATGCAACTCGGCTATTCTCCGTTGCCAACCGTTACGTTCATGTACTTCGAACGATGAACTGGTAATCTCAAGTGCTGAGCTAATCTTGTCTGGATGAAATTATGACTCGATCCACTGTCGACTAATATTACAAGTCTTTCCTATTAATTTCCCTTGTAGCCAAAGGGTTGTTAGAGCTGTATGCCCTTGTAAGGCATGTAAAGAAATCTTTGGCTCCTCAAGCGATGGGTCTGGTTCGAGTGGCTCTTGCTGCTCTAAATCTGGTGGCAACCCTTCCTCTTCATTCTCGGTGGCCACCAAACTATGAAACAAAACATGTCGGCAACGATGCCCTGGGACAAATTTGTCATCATAATTATAGCAAAGCCCTTTTGACCTTCTCTCCTCCATTTCCGTTGTTGTTAGCCTCTTGACTGGTACTCGACTAGGTCCTGGCAGTAATTTGGGAGCTACTGGCAACACTGAGGTGGCATTAGTGGACTGGGTCTGATTAACTGGAGGCAGGGTAACCGCAGGTGTGAACTTGTGATAAGGAAGTCCCATTTTGGAGGCTTGTAGCTTATCTTCTATGAGTCTAGCTACTCCGATTGCATCATGAAGAGACCGGGTTTCAAGAGAGCTACCTCTCTTTAATATCCTCTTTTAGCCCTGAAATGAAGCAGTTTAGTAAGCTTGCGGTGCTAAGACTAGGGAACCTAGTGGAGAGTTGTTCGAACTCTTGCATATAAGCAGTAACCGTAGAACGTTGGGCAAGTTTGAACAGAGTTGCTTCATGGTTCACATAGGCTGAGGGCCCAAAACGTGTTTCCAAATCGATTGCAAACTGATGCCAGGTGCTCAGTTGTCTTGTTGTTTCCATCCAACAAAACCACTGTAGAGTTGCTCCCGCCATATAGAAGGATGCTACAGTGAGTTTTTCATCTTCAAACGTCTTGTGATTAAAAAAAAAATGATCAATCTGAAATAGCAACCCAGCAACATCTTCCCCCAAGAACATATGTATCTCAAGTTTTGGAAGTCTAGGCTGTGACTGTGAGTGAGTTCCCTTTGATGTTGAGGTGAAATGTGTTGCAAGCGGTGTGGGCAAGAGTGGTGGTGGGGACGCTGATGAGGACGCTACTTGACCTTCCATTCTCCCCAGTGTTTGTACGATGGTCTCCAGTGTCTTTCTCATCCAATCATTTGCAGAGCTGTTCTTGGCAATTTCTGTACTATGGGTTTGAACCGTGTTTATGACATCATCTATTTTCTTTTCTAGGTTTTGTATAGTTTCTTCCATCGCTCTATATCTGGTAGTGGTACCCTCTACCATCTCTCAATGAAAACACCAAATGATGAAGCGTGGATTGGAGGAGACGAGTTATGCTAGAGAAAAGAAAAGAACAGAGAAAGAGAGACGTATTGGTTTAAATTCATCATATCATTCGTTCATGTTATCGAGCTATTTATAACATTTAGCTCTTATTTGTTATAAGAGGATTACTCGCGTCAATCATTTTACTCAACAAATTCTTTCAGCAAAACAGATTTTGTCCTTTTCCTGCAACTCCTCTTTTTGTGCCAGCTCACGGTTTGTTGGAGATTCTCCTTGTGTGTATGCATCACCTTCTCTGTGTAAAATGGAGATAGGGAAATATGTAATATGTAAGACTAAGTCAATGAGTAAGAACCACACAAAATTATTGCATTGACTTGGAGTCTTCGTGTGAAAGAAACTAATTATGATGTATCATAATCATATCTCCAAAATGAAATACGACTGGTATCATAAGCATCTACTTCCCTTCGAGACTATAAGTAGGACTCCATCTTAAGCTCTTCTTCTTATCTCAAAAATGAAATTATATGTCATAATACTATGCCTTCTCTTGGCTTTCGTCGTCTTCTCTCCTTCCGACTCTGCAGTTGAAGCAAGAGTCCCCCCTAGCAAATGTAATGTTACTTTCATCCATTTTACTTGAGAAAATTAATATTACGATTTATTTATATATATGCATATCTTTTATTGTAATATTATTAATGATAATTTAAAAAATACATTCTATTGTTTTTAATAGCTCTACCTGGTTTCTGTTTATGCGATGTCGTATTGGAGATTGTACTTCTACATGCGTAAAACGAATAAGAAGAAGAAGGAGGACAGTACTATCAAAATCAAATAAAGCTTAATGGCTATACCTAGTTTCTCCTTACGGGATGTCGTATTGGAGATTGTACTTTTATGTGGATAAAACGATGAAGAAGAAGAAATCCGTTGCATCTATTTCTGTTTTAACTCAATTTGTTGTTGAATAAAAATCTTAATTAATTATATTAATTATTATTTTATATAAAAATCATCTTAATTAATTTTCAAACAAACTTACTACTTTTAATTTCATTAATTTAAGCTAGCTTATACTATCAAAACTTAATAAAACTTTGAAGATTAAGTAACTCTATATAAAAGTGTTTGTATTTTATCTATTTTATAATCAATGTCGAATAGTTGAGTTTCTATTTATTTAAAATCATATAATTTTAAAGATTATAAATATTTTAAAAATAATTTAAATTATAAAAGTCGCTATCCTTTACGCTAACTATATGTTTAAGTAATCAATGATGCAATATATTTTTAAATATTTATTAATTCAAGTTTTCGAGTCCTTTTTATATTACTTAAAAGATAGTAAATTAAAAGTGAAAATTTGGTCAATTATTTGAAAAATGAATCAATAATAGAGCTAGAAAATGACAAGAAACACTTTCTTTGATAGACTTACTTGACCCCGTGAACTTACAAGTTGCTAGTCTTTTTTTTTTAAAGAGAAATAGCTATTATTTCGAGGAATAATGATCCAAAATACAGGCAGGTATATCAACCCATATCTGAAAACGACTATAGAGAACAGATGCCCGAGCGAGAGAATGAGCGCCCCCATTCTCCGAATGCCTAATCCAAGAAACAGAGATATCGTTCCTAGTGCATAAAATAGCCTTACACTCCGAAATGATAAGACCGAAATAAGAAAAATCCAAAGACCTGGAGTTCAAAGCATGGATAAGGAGCTGAGTATCAATAAAAATAGAGCCTGCTTGTAGCATGCCATCACGAGCATATAACAAACACTATCGAAGAGCAAGCACCTCCGCCATTGCAGGACTGTCAGGGCCGTCCTCGTAGCCCGAAAGGGCGAGTGAAAAGGATCCTTCACCGTCTTCAAATAAAATGCTAAACCCAAGAAGGCCAGCCTCGGCAAAGATTGAACCATCAATGAAAGCCAACCAATGAGAAGACAACGTCGTGGCGGCAGTCGCCCGAAAACACAATGGTAGCGGAAAAGCAATAGTCCGGGTAGTACCACCCGACATGGTCTCCTAGAATTCTAAATAGTAAGAATTAGCTTGTATATGAATCTGGTGTGGCGTGACTCGTTTATCATGCCATAACTTATCATTTCGAGCCAACCAAAGCTTCCATGCCTGAATCCCGATTCTAGTGGCACGATCTCTTCCTGCTATCTCAAAGACATAGGCAAAAAAATCCAGAAAAGATGATAAAGAGGAAGGGAGAACTAAGCCGGCTAACCTCCATAACTCTTTTGCCAGAGGACAGTCAAGGAACACATGCTGCATGGATTCATGTTCATGACAAAATAAGCAATGTAAGTTAACGTTCACCCCTCGAAGTTGCAGATTATCTTTAGTAGGTAACACGCCACGGCAACACCGCCATAGGAAATCGCGTACTTTTGGAGGAACATCAAGGGACCAGATCCGCTGCCAGACAAAGCCATGTACCCGTTGCCTACTTTCGCCCAAATCCGCAAGGGCCTCATAATAAGCAGTTTTAACCAAGTAAATCCCGCGACGATCACAAATCCAAATGAGCTTATCCAGTATGGGGCGAGAGCTCAAAGGAATACCTAGGATATCATGCACATCATCAATACTAAAGTAGGACAAAGAATTCGCAGGTCCCACCGCCGCTCCGAGGAAGAATAAATCACGAACACGATAGTGGAGGAATGGCCATAGGGCCATCATCTGGATGGAAGCCACCAACCTTGGGGATCCAAGGATCCCTATTAACAAAGATACGTTGACCATCCCCGACCCTCCACCTGACCCCCCTTAACAATACTCTTTAAGCAAACAATACACTCATCCAAACGAAGCTATAGTTGGTACCCAACCGAGCTGTCAAAAAGTCCCCCCGAGGAAAATATTTAGCTTTGAGAACCTGGTACGAAAGAGTGGTAGTGTCAACAATAAGTCTCCACCCTTGTTTCCCCAAAAGAGCAGTATTAAAACACCGGAGGTCTCGAAAACCCATGCCGCCCATAGACTTCGCATAACACATACGATCCCATGACAGCCAATTAATACCCCTACTACCTTCGCGACATCCGCCCCACCAAAATTTATTCATCAGAACTTGGAGCTCAGAACAAGTAGTAGCAGGGATGAGAAAGACATTCATGCAATAAGTAGGGATAGCTTGAATGACAGCCTTGATTAAGATCTCCCTACCTGCCCGGGACAGAAAACGATTGTTTCAATTGTTGATACGCTTCCAAATTCGGTCCTTGAGGAAAGAGAAAATCTGCCTCTTGCTACGACCAAGAAGGGAAGGTAAGCCCAAGTAATGACTCTGACCCAAAGGTAAGTGCACCCCAAGTAAAGCAGAGATGGCTTGTTTGACATCTAGGGCAATACATGGGCTAAAAAGAAGGCCTGACTTACCATAATTGATGGACTGACCCGAAGTAGCTTCATAAACACCCAAAATGTGCTTAACATGGGTAGCTTCAGAGACCATACCATTAAAGAAGAGGAGTGAGTCATCAGCAAAAAAGAGATGCGAGATCCTAGGACAACCCAACCTTGCCCAGCAGCCATGAATCACCCCACGCCTTTCACCATCTGTCAACAAAAGGGATAGGCCCTCTGCGACAAGCAGAAACAAATAGGGGGAGAGAGGATCCCCTTGCCGTAACCCCCGACTCGGGATAATAGGGCCCACCTCTGATCCATTCATTGAAATCATATAGCTAATGTTAGAGATACACATTCTCATCCATTTGATCCAAATAGCAGAAAAGCCAAGAGCTGTCAACATAGCAAGCAAATAGTCCCAACTGACTCTATCATAAGCCTTGGCTATATCAATCTTAAGGGCACAAGACCCCGAATTACCCCTAGAACGTTGCTTTAAATCATGTAATGTCTCAAAAGCCACAATAAAATTATCCGTAATTAATCTTCCAGGAACAAAAGCAGATTGATTTAAAGAGATAATCGTGGTCAAAAGGCTCTTCAAACGAGTGGCTAAAGCTTTTGACAATATCTTATAAATCACATTGCATAACGCAATCGATCAAAATTCAGTAACATGTAGAGGATTATCACATTTTGGAATTAAGACAATAAGAGTAGTAGCCAAAGATAGTGGAAGGGCACCGAGCTGAAGCCACTCACGGCAAGCCTGACATATGTGACCACCAATAGTGCTCCAGAATTTTTGGAAAAAAGCAGGGTTTAAGCCATCTGGGCCTGGCGCTTTATTAGGGTCCATCTGAAAGAGAGCAGTTCGGAATTCCTCATCCGAAAAGGGAGCAATAAGTGCATTGTTAGCCGATTCATCAACCAAAGGTTTAACAAGACGAAGCACCTCGTCAGGGGAAGACTCGGTGGCCTGAAAAAGAGTAGAGAAATAAGTGTGAATCATCCCACAAATAGTAGGTTCATCTGACGTAACGGTCCCAGCATCATCAGTTAGTTGGGTGATCCGATTCCTCTTCCTGCGGGCTCTGATAATGTTATGGAAATATTTGGTGTTTTTGTCACCATGGCGAAACCAAAACGCTTTAGCTTGTTGTTTTAATCTCACATCCTCCGCCTCTAAGATAGCATTCCATTGGCCTTTTAAACGTCGAATCTCTACTGGAGCCATAGTATGTTGGTCCTCGCCTAACCGTCGTTTAATTGTTTCCTTTTGGGCCCACCGTAACCGATTCCGCTGCTTACCCCATAACCGTATGTGATCCATTACCAAAGAGGTACGGGCGGAGAAAGAAAAAGTAGCCCCTGATGCCCAAGCCCTAACAACCGTTTTTCCAAGATCAGGCTCAGAAAGCCAAGAGTTGTCAAAACGAAATCGTCGATTAACCCCATCCAAACTGGTGCTAGCAGTGTCAATCAATAAAGGAGAGTGATCGGAAACTGGGACAACAAGGACCGAACAAATAGCATCACAAAACAAAGAGCTCCACTCGGCGGTAGAACACGCTCTATCAAGCTTTTCCTTAACACAAGCTGCAGAACCTTCCTGGTAGGTGTAGGTGAAAGACGAGTCGATCTGCAGAATATCTGAAAGACGAGCATCACTCAAGGCGTCACAGAAACCGGACATTAAATGAGAAAGTCGAGGGGGACCACCCAATTTTTCATACAAAGCCTCAATGTCGTTAAAATCCCCACAACACAACCAAGGAAGCTGACTCATAGCTGCCAAAGCCCGCAAGAGGTTCCAAGAAGCCTGTCTTCGAGTTCTGTCTGGGAAGCCATAAAATCCAGTCAGGCGCCACTGTGTACCATCAGATCTAATCTCACAATCAATAAAGTTGGAAGAGTAACCGGAAACATGAAGCCGAATATCCGTGGACCAGAAAATAGATAGACCCCTACCAATGCTAATACTGTCTACAGAGAAACAATGTGCAAAACTGAGTTGACTGCGTAACACTTCCATTCGATGACCATGAACTTTAGTTTCCATTAAAAACAAAATGACGGGGCGATAGCTTCGGACAAGCTCCTGAAGAGCCCGAACCGCAGAGGGATTCCCCGCCCCCTGTAGTTCCAACTAAGGATTCTCATGATGGTCGGTCGACCCGTTGAACGGGTTCGACCGTTGGATTAGAAGTGGTATCGAGTACCGAATCTATGGAGTTAGAAACGGAAATCGATAAAGACCTGACCCGTGCTCGTTTTTTCCCCTCATCATGGTTGTCAATGGGATCATCTTCACTAGGCCCATCAGAAAGTAACTGAGTCCCACCTATCTGGTCCATATCCATACTGCTTGGCATTTGACCCATGTGATCCCCATACTTGTGTGCCCCTAAGAAAGAGTGGAGAAAAGTTTGGGATGGTAACGGAACATGCAAGCTGGTGCCACTAATGGAAGGTCCAGATGGCAAACTTGTGCCAGCCAAGTCAAGTCGCAGCCAAGAGCTAGAGGGGCGAGTAATGCGGCGAGGGAGAGCCCTAAGATTTTCACTCCATAGAGGCTTCAGGTCTTCCTTCTTGTGATGGAGCAGAAGATCACAAAAGGAATCAGTGTGGCCGAGCTTACCGCAGAAATAACAGTAAACCTGAATCTGTTGATAACGAAATGTGACATGGAAAGGGTGGCCATCAAAAGCAATTAACTTCTTCTTCCTCTTTAAGGGTTGCCGAACGTCTAACCGGACCCGAATTTTCATGAATAAATCAAGTCCGTCAGTAGGAGAATGAGAAGTATCATACTCCAGAAAAGAACCAATAAAATTTCCCAACGAGGACGCCACTGTAGCAGTCATAAAGCCCGGCTGCAAGTCCCAAACTTCAACGCAAATATCCACATAGATCAACGAAATAAGAAGGGGATCTTCCCCGGGTTTAATCGGGCTAAAAACAAGTAGGTGTTTATTAAACAGCCATGGAGCTCCTGTGAGTACACGTTCCATATCAACAGAATGGAAAAAGTGGAAGAGGTATCGTTTGGCTCCCAACTCAGAAATTGTGATCCCCCAGAGGGTGCCAGAGATCTGCAAACACTTCCCGCATAGAGAGAAAATTAATGCGATTGTAAGTCAGAAACATACCGACCAAACAAAGCTCATAGGACACTGGGGATTGCAGAACTGAATGTGGGATGACTAATTCCTGGTCCTCCTTAGCCGAAATAGAGAGATGGGTGAAGTCAGCTTCCATAGCCAAAACCAGCAAAGGATCAAGTGGGTAGAGCGTCGGAAGCCAAGGCAACAGGGAAGATCACTACGGAGAGCCAGAGGAGAAAACACGTTGCAGGCGACAGAACCTAGGCGCCCCTTGCGATCTGCTTTGCCAACTGTGAGTGGGGACAAAACAGAAGAGGAGAAAGCATCGTTGCAGGCAATGAAGAACCAGAGGGGAAAGCACGTCGCAGGTGAAAGAGCCAAAAGCCAGGCGACCAGATCGTCGCAGGACGTGCGGTGAGCAGATCTCCACGATGCAGGCAATAGAGCCAAAAGCCAGGCAAGCAGATCGTCGAAGGACGTGATCGTCGAAGGACGGGCGGGATCAGATATGAGAAATTACGGTGATTTAGGAAAAAAAACGAGAAGATGCATAAAGCATACGAAGATACTGTAGCACTGGATATCTTTTTCTTTATCAAATTTGATGGGTCTAGAAAAGGATTTGCTAGTCTTTGGCTGCTTTTCAAGTATTTGTCTGAATTCAATAATATGTTGTATATTAATTCAGAAAATAAATTAATTAGTTAATGGGTTAATAAGTTTAGTTACTAAAAATAATTAGTTTTAAATGATATTTAAGGTTAAATTACATAAATGGGTCCCATATTTGTTAATACTAATTTGATTTAAATATTTTAATTTAATTACACCAAACTTAATTTACATGACAATCATATTAAAATTAAGATATTATAAATATATGCTTTGTTATCTGTAATTTGACAGAAAAGTTGTCGCCGTATTTTTCATTTTTATTAATTTAGGGTCAATTTAAATGTTTATTAAATGATAGAATTTAATTATTTTGTTAATTTGTCATCGAAGGTGATCTTTAGGGTTAAATATGCTCCTTTTGTATTGTTTTATTTTGTTTGCACATAAAATTGTTTTTAGCTTTTTGAGATGGTCGAGTTAGTGGAGTAGAGAGTATAAGATTAAAAAGTCCTATATTTAAATCTTTTTACCTACGTTTTTTCGGTCGAACCTATCATATAATATTTGTTTAGTACGAAATGCTCGATTAATATAATTTATAGGGCTATTACATCAATCGGAAATTTTACCTATAAAGAGTAGGAATTACTCCCTTAAAAAAACAGTGTTTCTGTCCTCTGAAATTGCTTTAAAGATTCCAATTTTCCAAACTTTTTACATTTTTTATTTCATAAATCATGACTTTACTCCATAGGCGGACAGCTCAGGCGTAACTTCAATTATTCTTGGAGTGATGAGAGTGTTTGTAAAGAACATGATGTCATTCGTAATGACTTCACCGTCTAAAGATGAGACACTCATTTGATTGAACTTATTTAAAAATTGTTATAATTATTGTAAAATTGCATTTTAAAAATTCACTCTCTTAAATTTTATTTAAAATATTTATAAAATATACATAATATAAAAATATATGAATCATTCAAATATTAATAATATACTAACCTAATTTAAATTTTAGATTTGGCCTGAAATAATTAAAATTGATAAAATTAATAATTCATGATAATTAAAATCAATTTTAAAAATTAAGTTGAATATCATGTCACCAATATTTAACAATTTTAAAGATTATAAATTTTTAATAATTTAAAGAGAAATCACGTATTTTTACTTTAATTATATATAAAAGGACTTCACTACGTGGCAAATTATTAGTAATATTTTATTTTATTATTTAATGAATCCCGAGCATAATAAATACATGTCACTTGAGATGGTCTTCGCTACGTAAGTCCTCACCTATTCAGACAACGATGGGTTGCTTTGATCCAACTTCTGAGCTAGTTCTGCTTTGCCTTCTGTTCTTGCTCTTGCTGCTAGAAACTGGCAAAGCTTTCTCAGACCAAAAAGAACCCTTCCAAACTTACATCATTCACTTGGATCATTCCCAAAAGCCTGATTCCTTCTCAACACACCATGAATGGCATCGGTCAATCCTGACTTCATTGTCGAACCCCCCTCCTCATGATGATGATAATGACGCTCTCCTCTATTCTTATGAACATGTCTTGCATGGCTTCAGTGCCAGGCTCACCAAGTCTCAGCTCGCCGAAATTCAGAACTCTCCTGCTCATATTGCCACTCATAAGGACTCCTTCGTCAAGCTAGCCACCACCCACAGCCCTCAGTTTCTCGGGTTGAATCACAAGAACGGTCTGTGGCCAACCGCTTCTTACGGTGCAGGTGCGATCATCGGAGTTGTCGACTCAGGAATTTGGCCGGAGAGTGAGAGCTTTAACGATGATGGTATGCCTCCTGTCCCTGAAAGATGGAAGGGTCGGTGTGAGTCGTTTAGTCCATCGTTGTGCAACAGGAAGCTGATCGGAGCTCGAACTTTCTCCAAAGCGCTTGTCTGCGAAGGGTCCAAAGTCCTCCAGGAGGTGGATTACAACTCTGCAAGAGATTTCGATGGACATGGTACGCATGTTTCTTCAACAGCCGCCGGAAGTTATGTGAACGGCGTAAGTTACTTCGGTTATGCTCTAGGTAAGGCCAGAGGTGTAGCTCCTCGTGCACACATAGCTTCGTACAAGGCTCTTCATGGCGGGTCCGGTTCCACCGCCGATATTTGTGCCGCCATTGACGCAGCAATCGCTGATGGAGTCGATATATTGTCAATGTCGATCGGATCGGTCGAACTTCAACCTGATGATTACTTTAACGATCTCATGGCCATTGGCTCTCTGAAAGCGATCGAGAAAGGGATTTTCGTGGTCGCTGCAGCTGGAAATACTGATAATTCGTCGGAAATCCCTTTCAACAAAACTCAAAATGGAGCGCCATGGATCACCACTGTCGGAGCAGCCACCATTGATCGGAGCTTCGAAGCCGTATTGAAACTGAAAAATGGCAATACTGTCAAAGGAATTTCTTATTTCCCACAGAGCATTTTCATCTCCAACACTTCCTTGTACTTTGGAAGAAGCGAAGATGAATCAATGTGCTTTCCTGGCAAACTCAATCCTAGTGAAGCTCACAGGAAGATAGTGGTCTGTAATGGGAGCGCATTGACCATCTCCATGAAAGACCAAGAGAAAGAGCTTGTAAGAGTAGGTGCAGAGGCAGGCATATTCGTTTTAGAAGAGATAGTGCCTACAGTTATAGGTCCAATTAACTACACCATTCCTTACATGATGGTGCCCGCGTCAAGCTTCAAGGATTTGGCTGGCGAACAGAAGGTGAAAAGCTTGAAGTTCGTGACAACTGAATATCACACTAAACCAGCTCCTGAAGTTTGGGAATTCTCATTAAGAGGGCCAAATCCAGTCAGTCCAAATATCTTAAAACCTGACGTTGTCGCTCCTGGAGTGGACATTCTAGCAGCGACTGTCCCTGTCGCTGCTGTTCCGGTTATAACATTGGGAAGGTACGGTCTGACCACAGACTTTACTATAATGTCAGGCACATCAATGGCGACACCCCATGTAGCCGGAGTTGCCGCCATGCTTAAAAACGTCCATCCTGAATGGAGCCCGGCGGCGATCCGATCAGCTATCATGACCACTTCTTATGTTATAGACAACACCGGCAAATTTATTCTAGATCAGAAGACGAAAATCTACGCCACTCCTCTGGCTTATGGAGCTGGTCATATCGACCCGAACAAAGCCATAGATCCTGGACTAGTCTATGACCTGAGCTTCGATGATTATGTTGGCTTTTTGTGTGGATTAGGGTACAGTAAAAAGGAAATGGAGAAAGTCATCGGCACGCGACATTGGAATTGTCAGCGAGGAAAAGAACAAGATCTGAACTACCCTTCTTTCATGGCGATCTTTTCCGGCGAACAACATTCTCCGGCTGTAAAAAAGTTCAGGAGAGTGGTGACAAATGTGGGGAATGATTCGTCTGTTTACCATGCAACTACAGAATACCCAGTTCCAGGATTCAGTATCGTAGTTGAGCCAACAACTTTGTCCTTTACTCACAAGCACCAGAAGCTGTGTTTTTCTATGGAGATAAAGCTGGACGAAGAAGTTTTAAGTGTACACGGAAAAGATTTTGATGGTGTTCTTAAATGGACTGATCAACATAACCATGTTGTGTCAAGCCCTGTGAAGATTCTAAAGCCTTAGCTGATCGGAAACGCTACACCTGTGAACTTCCGATGAAGAATAAAGTTGTTTTGGTGATTTGTCTGCATTTGGGTTTGAGTTTTGTGAATCCACTGTTTATTTTCCAGATCATTGCCGTTTGTTCTACTAAGCGTGATTGTGTAACTGTCTGTCAATATTTTTCATCACTGTAATAATTAATAACTTAAATGAAATTTACATATTAAAATATATACTTATCCAAGAGTCGTCTTTGCTGCATAAACAATAATTCAACAAAGCATTTTTTGTAGGTTAGCAAAATGTAAAAGTAAGTGAGTTTTAAATTAATTTCATGTTTTACGTACCCATTCAATTCAATTTGAAAAACTTTAATATGATATGTATAATAACACCATTCTAATATATGATTAAGTGTACAATTAAGAAAATTTTGATTAAGGACAACAAGAATTAATCAATGATTAAAATTTTAAACATCCATTAAACAAATTATTAAGCGGTAAAATTTGAAATATAATAACATTTTTTAAAGAAGGTCATAAGATTTGTGATTAATAAATGTAATTAAGAGAATCTCATGACTTTAATAAAGTTATACTTAAAAATTGATAGGGTACAATAGAGATAAAATTGAAAAGAGAAAAGGTGGAAATGTAATGTGAGTCATATAAGAATAAGAGCACTTCCTTCTCTCTTTACGTCTGCATGATTGTAGTAGCCAATCATTTTATGAGATATTGGTTAGCATAGCTTGGTAGGAATAAAGAGTCTTTTAAAAACAAATATAAAGATAAAGTGAAAGTGAAAGTGAACATTACTACCTTACAATCATAAGCATATTAAATTGAAAATAGATAAATGAAACTAACCCTCTATGTCGGTGCAACTATTTGATCGAAGTTATGATGGTTTTATTCAATAATTTATAAATTACGAATTTTGATTTTATCTATCTATAAGTAATACATTTTACTTATAATTTGATTTTAATATATCATTTAATTAATTAATAATTTAAAATCAAACGATCTATTTATTTTCAAATTATCATTCTCTTAAAATTTATATTTTATAAAATTATAAGAGATCTTTTTGATCTTTTAATTCTTTCAAATATTTTCTTCAAGTCTTTCGTTAGTCTTAATATTTTCATTATATAGTACTTTCTTATTAATTATCTTTTTTTTTTGTTATCCCACTAGATGTTCTAAGAGGATCTCAACTATAAAAAGATAATTTTAAGTCATCTACATCTAGATTAATCTTCATTCTACCACTTTACTATCGCCCACATAAATATGTTTTTCACCATCAATTGGCTTTCAATAACTCAAGCAACCTTATATAGACAGACTTATGTGAATAGTAGTACCAAAATCTGACCACCAAGTGTATATGGTTATTAAAATTAAAACAAACCAAAACAAAAAATATACCTTTTTTTTACGCGTCATATGTGATATTTGGTACACTCCTGTTTTTGTGTCCACGGCTTTCACAGAAATAATTCGTAAACGCTTCGTCTTGTTGCTTATGTTGTTCTTTTATGGTGTGACATATGCAGCTTCTTTATCTTTTTTTTTTTTTCAAGTTCTTATCTTTAAGATAGTTGTCAAATGAGTATTTTCTATCTTCTCTTGCTTTGAATCCAACAGTTTTAAGTGACAACAAGCAGAGATCCCAATCATCCAAACTTTTTACATTATCTATTTCATAATTCATAACTTTATTCCACTGGAGTAAAGAAAGCTCACATGTAAGAATAAATCCTTCAATTATTCTTGGAAGAGTGATGAGAATGTTTGCCAAGAACGTGATGTCATTGATAATGACTTCACCATCTTATAAAGTAAAAGATAAAGACATTCTTATCTGATTGAACTTATTTTAAAAAATTGCTATGATTATTAAATCTATTTAACAATTTTGCAATTTTTAAAATTCATTATATTTCTTAAATTTTATTAAAAATAATTGTAAAACATGTGTGATATATAAAATATATGAATCAATCATATATTGTTCCGTAGGGACCTAATTTAAATTCTAGATTTGACCTAAATTAATTAAAATTAATAAAAACAATAATTCAAGATAATTATAATAAATTATTGATTCAAATTGTGTTTTACTGATTCATGTTAAATTTAAAAGTTGAGTGGTGATATGTTATCAATATTGTTCATGTCTCATATGTTCCATCGTTATTTATTTAATTTAAATTTTATAATTTTAAAGCTTGTTAATTTTTAATGAGTTAAAATAAATCATGTAACTTTTACCTTAATTATATATAGAGACGTGGCCCAATTGGTGATTTTTAACTCAATAAAGAAAATTCTATTTTATTAATTTTATTTATATATATAAATAATCTCAAAAGTATGCACTTACAAATTTAAAATTTTAAATTAAAGTCACAATTTAAAAATTATTTTTCTTTTAATTATCTATGCTGCACATAATTAATGAATACATGTCTCTTGAGATGGTCTTTGCTACGTAAAACCTCACCTATTCAGACGAGGATGGGATGTTTTGGTCCAATTTCTGAGATTGTGCTGCTTTGCCTAGTTCTGGTCTTACTCTTGCTGCTGGACCCTGGCAAAGCTTTCTCAGACCATAACGAACAAATCCACACTTACATTGTTCACGTGGGCCAGAATTTTTCACTCACAAGGACAACAATCATACGCGTGATAAGAACCGTTACAAGCGCGATTGCGAAGAAACCAAACCCTAACAGCCTGTTTGGTTCACAGAATGGAATAGATAAGGAATAGAATAGTTATTCTTTATAATAAAAAAGATGTGGAATATAATAGAATGTGTATTACTTTGTTTGGTTTAAGTCATGGAATAGATAAGGAATTTATATTCCACTGTTTGGTTTGAAAATATAAACTTGAAATAGGAAAGCAATAACTAACTAAAAGACCAAAATATCCCTATTATTATTATTATTATTATTATTATTAGAATAGTAATAATATAATTAAAATTATTATTAAAATTATTATTATTATTATTACTATCATCATTATTATTATTATTATTATTATTATTATTATTTGATATGATTATTATTGTTTGTTATTTATATTTTTATTAGTATTATTTATTTATTTATTTATTATTATTATTGTTATTTATTTATTTACCAATGATCTTCGATTCCAGCCTAATGAAAGCCGCAAGATTTGAACCCAACTAGAGAAGAGGATGAATTAAACAGAGTTCAAGACATGGTGGAGGAACTAGAAGCTGCAAGTCGAAACAAGTTTGGTACAAACTGGTTTTTGGCTTTGGAACCTATACTGATTGGTGAGGAAGAAAATAAATAGGAACTGGTTAAATAGAGGAAACCAAGGCCTCAATGTTGGAAAAAACGTTTAATTGTTTTAACTCATGCCTCGACTTATTTTATTCCTCTGCTTTTACAGCAGCAAAGCATAACAGAATAGCTATTTACAAGGAAACTAAGCTATTCTAAAACAGCTAGTAAATCAAAACAGAATCAATGGACTTATTCAAAGACTAAGACTTTTTCAAAGCAATTAAAAATAGGCACGTGATATTCTCTTCCCCTTAAAACAATCCTCTTGTCCTCAAGAGGAATTAAATGGCAGCCTAGTCAGGACCTTCGATCTCCATCTCCGCATCATCGTCGCTATCTTGCAAGACAACTCTAATAACAAATAATTTTTTACACTTGTGTCCGGGTCCATATTTATTGTTGCACTTGAAGCATAATCCCATTTTTTCCCCTCGTTTAGCTCTTCCCAAGTCAACCGCTTGACGTTATGGTTAGTCGGTGCATTTGACACAGGAAAATATTGTGATTGCGATATCGGATGAGTTGGCGTAGAATTCGGTGCAGTAGAACCGTTCTCATGAGAAGAATTCCTTGCTTCGTACAACTTCGCAAGAGAAATTGCGTGGGACAACGTAGCGGGTCGTCCGGCTTGTACTTCCGTCCGTAGGGAGGTAGAAAGGCCACTTACAAAATAACCAACTTATCTTGCTTGTGATAATTGGCCCACTTTTGTTAATAATTTCTCAAACTCCTTCTGATAATCTTGCACAGATCCACTTTGCTGCAATTTGGTGAGTTCTCCAAAATGATCAAAAAATGGATTAGGACCATACCTAGAGTGAAACCCCTCTTTGAATTCAGTCCAAGTGACATTTGGATTTTCTTGTTTTAAGAGTTGGTACCACAATTGGGCGTCTTCCACCATGTGAAAAGAAGCGATTTCGACGCGTTCTTCTTCAGGAGTATTATGGAACTGAAAAAATTGCTCAGCTCGGCAAACCCAACTCGTGGAATCTTCCTGCTCATCAAAACGGGGAAAATTCAGCTTAAGCAATTTAGGAGCATATGAAGTGTTACCTCCTGAACTAGAAGACTTCCATCTTGATTCTGGAATTCGTGCCTCAATTTCAGCCCCTTTCCCGTTAGAGGATTGGGTACTTAATTGATCAATTCGAGCATTGAGTTGAGAGAAGAGCTCCTCTAAACGTTTAGCAATGCCCTCTTGGCCACCGGCAAGAGATTGGACGAATTGTTCAAGTTGCTCCACTCGCTGATCCATGCCAGAGCTCTGATACCACTTTGGTACAAACTGGTTTTTGGCTTTGGAACCTATACTGATTGGTGAGGAAGAAAATAAATAGGAACTGGTTAAATAGAGGAAACCAAGGTCTCAACGTTGGAAGAAACGTTTAATTGTTTTAACTCATGCCTCGACTTATTTTATTCCTCTGCTTTTATAGCAGCAAAGCATAACAGAATAGTTATTTACAAGGAAACTAAGCTATTCTAAAATAGCTAGTAAATAAAAACAGAATCAGTGGACTTATTCAAAGACTAAGACTTTTTCAAAGCAATTACAAATAGGCACGTGATAAAGTTCCTGTGAAAAGCATAGAATAGAATCTCATAAACATAAGTAGTGGAAAATAAAAGCAAGAGCTGAGCCATAATTTGATGGTACACTTATGAAACCAAACAAGCCGTTCGAAAATACACTCACAACAATAAGTTACAAGAAGAGCCGCTCGTAATCTGTTGCAATTTAAGAGAAAGTTAAAATTAAAGGAAAGTAAAGTAAAGAATGGACATCAGTTAGGCCTTAGCGAGTTGATTGAGACAAAACTTGGCAGTAGAAGAGATGGAGAACAAGAGAGGCGTACGGTGAAGAGCTGAGGCTCTGGGTTCTGGTGCGATATCTTCCCAAGGAAGAAGGGAACGAAGAGTAAAAGCGAAGAAGCCCAGAAAGAAGAAGGGAACGAAGAGTAAAAGCGAAGAAGAAGGGAACGAAGAAGCCCAGAGATTAGGGAAAAGAAAAGCACAACAAGAATGTGTAATATTACAAGATCGAGGGACTAATGCACTATATTGGAGAAGAAGCTTCAAGAGGGAGGCTCGAAGAAGCGGAAGACGTTGAAGAAAGGAAAGAGTTTTGGGAGGGTTAAAGTTGAGAAGATAAAAGTTGTCTTTGATTTTCTATTCGACGAATACATAAAGATAGCTCCACATGAGTTTTAGGTATTCTGCAAATTTTAAGAATACCCATTCTAGCTGATTCTCCATTCTATGTTTGGTTACAAGCCAAACACGGGTTTATTAATATATTAGGAATAGGGTGGGAATAGAATACCTATTCCCTTATACCAAACAGGCCATAAGACCTACCTTCTCTTTATGCGTCGTATTGGAAACTGTATTTCTACGTGCGTAGGGTTTGGTAGTACTATTAAAATAAAGCTTAATAGCGTTTTTGAGATTGTACTTTTACATGTGTAAAAAGAAGAAGAAGAGTAAACATGTTGTGTCTATTTCTGTTTTTAACTCAATTTGTGTGATTTGGCAGGATTCATATTGTGGAATTAAAAGCTTAATTAATTATACTAATTATGAACTTTTTTATATATCATCATCATCATCATCCAGTCTGAAATTTTGCATTGAAGTACGATCTGGGGAGGTCCGATACTACGCAGCCTTACCCCTACATAGTAGAGAGGTTGTTTCCGATGGACCCACATGCAGATGAGACAATAAAAGAATGATGCAAGTAACAGAACCAATTCATAAAACAGAAAATCTATGAAAATACAAGTAATGGGGAAATAAAAGCACTAAATAGAAATGATAATAAAAATACCTGAATCTCAAGATAGAGCTAAAATAAATGCAAATAACAATAAGAATACTAATCAAACATAAATACTAATAATAATAGTAATAATCAATATTCCATAATAATAGTAATAAGGACAAAACCAAAACTAATACGTAACACCAAAACTAATAGAAATAAGAATAAAAAACCAAAATCTAATATATGCAAATAAATATTAGAACAAATAATACTCACACGTGGGAATAATACAAATAATAGAAACTAAGAAAAAGACGAAAAGACAATAAAATAAAAGTACTAAAAGAAGAGTTGAAAAGCAATGTTATTGAGAAGCACTTCTACACTCAGAACCTCCCCCTGCTAGTAATAAATCAATGAAAGAAGCAAACTATTAATCACGCACACGAAAAAAAATCTAGCGAATCTTGACCTCCCCGACCATTGGTTATCACACTAGCTTAGAATACCTCTATCTCTAAGTCTAATGTGTTTATCTTCCTAGTACATAAACCGTACTTCACCTCTCAGTCCATCATATGATTCCTAAGATTGTATCTATGGAGATCAAGCATAGAAACAATAGTGAAATGCAAGAGAGATAAACATAACCCAAGAACTTTCATTCAACATCAATCAATCCATAAAATATAAATCAATCCTCCAAATAGGCTACATCCCTCACCCAAATGAGGATTAGTTCCAGAACATGATACTAAAAGTCATACACATAAAGATGCTCAACATTTAAGAAAGAGTAGAAAAAGAATATGGGAAGAACACAAGACGAGGATGCTTTCAATCCTTGATACCAATCCCTAAAACTTCCTATCTTCCTCTTATTTTGTGCCTCCTTAAATGGTAACTGTGTTTTTTGTTTCAGCCCCCTATTTGGTCTTAAAAACTCAGTATTTATAGTGTCCTTTGTCCAAAAAAACCTAGTTTCAACTAAATAAAGGAGAGCAGATCATGTTTGGGCCACCAATGTCTATTAAACGGACCTTTTCGGGTATGAAAGCACATTTTTTTTCTGACAATGTCTGTTAAACGGACATTCACCAATCCACAAATTTCACGCCTTTGATCCTTCAGTTGACCAAATCTCTTCTAGGAGTCTGCTCGAAAGTTGTAGAAATCGTAGTCCTCTTTGAAAGCATCTTTGAATAACGTTAATCTGACATCCATAAGAAAAGTTATGCCTTTCACCCCCACAATCTATCCATTTATACTTATCAAGTAACAAAGTTGAAATTAGAGAATTGACCAAATAAAGCTTCAAATCCATATAGAAATAAGTCAAATTAATTCCAAGTCAACTCAAAATCATCTAAGAATAATTTGACTCATCACCAGAACTGTTGGTTACTGTATAGGAGGGTGCACCACCGAACCCCGCTAACCCTGAACCACCACCGCCGGTGAACGCGTCGAATGGGGAACCCGACCTTGCTGATCTTAACTCACAGCTACACTCCTCAATTTTGTATAATGCCCTGGCTGGGGGATGTTCCGTATGCACGCTTTGCTTTCAGGGATCGATTCAAGGCAAATCCGTTCAGGTCTTGCTCGATGGAGGTAGTACTCATAATTTTGTGCAGACACGTGTTGCGAAATCCCTTAATTTCCCAATCATTGCTATACCCAGTTTCTCAGTGTTGGTTGGCAGTGGGGAGCGTTTGGTCTGTAATGGCATGGTGAAACAAGTGCCGCTGGTGATTCAGGGTCATGAGATTTCGGTGGATTTTTACGTGTTGTCGATTCAGGGCTGGGACATGGTTTTGGGGGTTGATTGGCTAGCCACACTTGGGCCGGTTATGAAAAATTATGCAGCTTTGATTTTTGAATTTTCGACTAATGGCCACACAGTTCGTTGGGTTGGGGACTCTGCTCCAGTTGCACATGCAATCCAATTTCAAGGGTTGCGTAGATTGGGAAGGATTAAGGTCGTAGCTGAAGATTTTCGATTGGAGTTGGTACCCTCTCAGATAGTCGACGTACCACCTGTAAATGCACATTTGGCTGCCCTTCTTAACCAGTTTGCTCCTGTCTTTCAGCCACCAAAAGGATTGCCACCGTCCTATGGGTATGACCATGCTATTCATTTACATTCTAATAGCAATCCGATGAATGTCAAACCATACCGCTATCCTCATTTTCAAAAACAAGAAATTGAGAAGTTAGTAGCAGAGATGTTGGCAGAGGGGATCATCCGACCCAGCACGAGCCCGTTTTCGTTACCGGTTCTCTTGATTCGCAAGAAAGGTGGAACGTGCCGCTTTTGCGTCGATTATAGAGCATTAAATGCGATAACGGTGAGTGATCACTTTCCGATTCCTTCGATCGATGAATTGTTTGATGAATTACATGGGGCCAAGTATTTTTCGAAGTTAGATCTCCGTGCTGGGTATCATCAGGTCCGTATTAAACCTGGTGATGAAGGCAAAACAACCTTTCATACTCATGACGGGCATTATGAGTTCCTCGTAATGCCATTTGGGTTGACAAATGCTCCCTCGACATTCCAAGCCCTCATGAATGATGTTTTCCGAGCATTCCTCCGTTGGTTTGTCCTCGTGTTCTTCGACGACATTCTCATGTATAGTGCAACATGGGCAGCTCATTTGGAACATTTGCGGATGGTTTTGGCAGCACTGCAGGAACATAAATTGGTGGCCAAATTGTCTAAATGCCTGTTTGGACAACAAACTGTAGCCTACCTTGGTCATGTCATTTCCCAACAAGCAGTCGCAGTAGATCAAGACAAAATCCGAGCCGTTCAGACTTGGCCATTGCCTAAATCAGTTAAGGATGTACGTGATTTTCTTGGTCTTGTTGGCTACTATCGACGATTCATACGTCATTTTGCGATGATTGCAGGGCCCCTCACTGACCTATTGCGAAAAGACAATTTCAATTGGACAGCAGCTGCTGCTACGGCATTTGAAAATTTGAAGAGAGCATTAAGCACAACTCCAGTGCTCGAGCTTCCTGATTTATCCTTGCCTTTTACCATAGAAACTGATGCGTCGGGGACGGGTATTGGGGCAGTTTTGTCATAAAGCAAACATCCAATTGCTTATTTCAGCCAGCAATTGAGTGTTCGGATGCAACAGGCCTCTACGTATCAGCGGGAGATGTTCGCCATCACACAAGCCATTGCTAAATGACGACAGTACTTGTTGGGACGCAAATTCACAATCGTCATGGATCAGCATCCGCTCAAGAATTTAGCTGAGCAAGTTATCCAGACCCCTGATCAGCAAAAGTGGCTCGGAAAGCTCATTGGTTATGATTTTGATATTGTGTATAGACCTGGTAAATTCAATATTGTTGCTGATTCTTTATCACAAGTACCTAGCTCACAGTTATTTGCTCTCTCGGCTGTTACTTTCGATGTTATTTCTGAAATTCGTGCTGCTAATTTGGTGCATAGTGAATTGTTGACATTGCAACAAAAATTGTTCCAGGATCCTGTTAGTCTGCCAGGTTTTGTATTCCATGACGGCTTGCTTCTATTTAAAGGTCGATTGGTCATTCCCTCAGATTCTCACCTCTGTCAGCAACTTCTTACTGAGTTCCATTCTTCACCTCGGGAGTGAAGGATCGCAAGCGCAGCGGAAATAAAAAAATTGCAATCCTATAATCATTTATTGCGTTTAACAAACATACTAATAATAAGAATAGGTAAAAATAAATACTTGGAATTTGTGAGGATTAACCGATACTGAACTTCGAAAGCACGAAGTCTCTATGTACTCCATACCGAAAAATATATCCCACTTTCAACACTTAATATGGCTATAGTTTAAATTTAAAGAACCCTTTCTTCAATAACAGAGAAACCAATTTTCCCTTTACTCTCTTGTTTTCCAAGTACCGAAAAAGAAGAAGGAAAAATAATATTATCTTTTTCTCTTCTTTTCGGTTTTGTCAAACAGTTTTGTATACTGTCACGTATAGTAAAAGACGAACCAGAAAAGAGTCACAATTCCTCTTCTTATCAACGTACATAAAACGAAAAACCAAGTCTCTCTCAAGTATGTAGTATCGTCCGCTTTTCAAAACAAAACTAAAAGCTACGAGAGTTACACTGCGTAAGTTTCTTTCTCTATTTACTTTACTGTTTTTCCATACAATAATGATAACCAACAATGTAACCATCTCTTTTATCTTATTAACGTTTCTTTGTTTTAAAACTTGAAACGACCTCAACGTTTCGTTTCAATTTTAATTAATAATTATTATTATTCATAAATGACATAAAATAAAACTATTTTATTTTATTCATTTATTTTATTTAATAATAATTATTATTTATAAAATGAAATAAAATAAAACTATTTTATTTTATTCATTTATTTTATACAAGAGAATTTCTAATATTAATTATATTTTTTGCTAGCAAATAGCAAAAATATAATAATATGTCATATAAATTATTTAATAAATTATCTCGTAATAAATTAAATAATCATAAGCGAGAAATATTACATTCGTAAGTGTGTGACCACATAGGTTCATCACTAAGCCGGTAGTAATTAATCTAATTAATTACTAATCAAGGTTGGCGTTTAGCAACACTCCTCAACGACCGAATAGTGTGAAATAACAACTTTACTAAGATAGAACCTAGTTAAGGATAATGTATAATTACCTTCCATCATTACAACTCCAGATTATCTTAAGGTATGGTTTAAATGTCAAACCTTATTAGATAATCAACTATGTTACATGTCAATCATTAATGATTGGTGAATGATTTAGAAAACTCCTTTCCTCACTCATTCAATTGCCCTGGCCAAGGTCTTGAAATAATCATTAAGATCAATAACAACATAGAGTTCAAACTCATTACCTAAAGTCGATGGATCCCATCTTGACTCACCACTAATCAGATAGGTACTTAATTATATCCAATGATCATTCAACTAGCATTTTTACACACTAGGTGTCCGATATCAAAATATAATAAGGGACCTATTGATTACTATGATGATCGCAGGTCAAAGAAAAATATATATTTAAATCCTTATGAGAATATCTCACTTGACAGTTCATAGGTAATATTAATCATTGAGAATTCTCGGATTGGTCAGTTCAATAATCATATCTCCATATGCATTATCTATATATGTAACTTAGTAAATGAGATCTACTAATATCTATCCAATAGATACTATTACATATATATTGATCTAACCGGATCATTAAAGTCCTTATTCGATGATCCTATGATTAGGAACATTTTTAGATTAAATCCTAAAGACTTGACTCTCATTATCATAATCTCCATTATGATGGCAAGTGTATAAATTTAATCAAGGACTTATCATATTAGAATAATAAACAATAAATGTAATATGATAATAAAATCATTTGCCATGTTATTAATCAAAATTAATAATCACAATACTAAATTGTTCAATCTATTACATAACGATTGGGTCATGGGCATAATTCCAACAATCTCCCACTTGACCTAGACTCAATCACTCATGAACTTCAATCCTATCTTCCACTTGTGCTTATCAAACTCCTTTGATCCAAGCGCTTTAGTGAAGGGATCTGCAGCATTCTCCTTTCCTTCAACCTTTTGAATTTGAACGTCCTCACGCTCAACAATTTCTCGAATCAAATGATACTTCCGCAGAACATGTTTGGATCTTTGATGTGACCTTGGTTCCTTAGCTTGTGCAATAGCACCGGTATTGTCACACAATAAAGGAACGACTTCCTTTATTGAAGGAACCACACCAAGTTCAGTTAAGAACTTTTTCATCCAAACAGCTTCCTTAACTACTTCACATGCAGCTATGTATTACGCTTCATGGCTGAATCGAATCACCATGGTTTTGCTTCAAACTTTTCCAACTCACTGCTCCTCCATTCAAGGTAAAAATATAACCAGAGGTAGATTTGCTATCATCCTTATCTGATGCAAAGCTGGCATCAGTGTAGCCTATTAGCTTTAATTCATCATCTCCATATATGAGGAATTGGTCCTTAGTTCTTCTCAAGTACTTAAGGATGATTTTAACCACTTTCAATGTTCCTCACCTAGGTTACCTTGATACCTGCTTGCTACTCCTAGTGCGTAGGCTACATCAGGTCTGTACATGTCATGGTATACATGATAGCTCCCACTCCACTGGCATATGGGACCCTACTCATGTGCTCTCTTTTTTCTAGGGTTTTAGGACAATCCTCCCTACTAAGAGAAATTCCAGTGCCTATTGGTAGATAACCTTTTCTGGAATTTTTCATGTGATACCTTTTTAAAATAGTATCAATGTACATGGATTGGGAAAGACTTAGCAGCTTTCTTGATCTATCTCTACAGATCTTGATTCCAAGAATGTAAGCTGCTTCTCCCAAATCCTTCATGGAGAACTGTTCAGATAACCAAATCTTTGTCTTTTGCATGGCTGGTACATCATTTCCTATTAGCAATATGTCATCTACATACAACACTAGGAAAATAACTACGCTCCCACTAACCTTCTTGTACACGCATGGCTCTTCCTCACATCTAACAAAGTCGAACTTTGCGATTGTTATATTGAAGCGAATATTCCAACTTCGTGAAGCTTGCTTTAATCCCTAAATGGATCTTTGTAGCTTACATATTTTATTAGGAGCAGATGGCAACGTGAAACCTTCAGGTTGAGTCATATAGACATCTTCCTTGAACTCTCCGTTAAGAAAAGTTGTTTTCACATCCATTTGTCATATCTTATAATCATAATATGCAGCTATAGCAAGTAGAATCCGAATAGATTTGAGCATTGCCACAGGGGAAAAAGTTTCATCATAATCAATACCTTCTTTTTTATTATATCTCTTGGCAACAAGACGGGCTTTATAGGTTTCAACATTCCCGTCTGCTCCAATTTTTTCTTAAATACCCATTTACATCCTATGGGTTTTATATCCTTCGAGGGATCAACCAAAGTCCATACTTTGTTGATTCTCATGGATTCTAACTCGGATTCCATGGCCTTAAACCACTTCTCACAATCTGGACTTGCCATAGCCTCTTCGTAAGTCTTAGGGTCATCATCAATATGACTATCTTCATCACCTTGCACCATTAAGTTTAATCTATCTGGTGCACGACGATCCCTTGTAGACCTTCTAAGAGGCTCATGTACAATAGGTTCTTCCTCTACTTGATCTTCTTGTTGCACAGGTTCTTGGACAGGTTCATTAACCAGTCCACTCACCTCAACGGTTGAGGCCGGTACCTTATGTGTTAATTTCAAGATATCAAGAAAAGGTTGCTCAACATGCATCTGATGCTCTTGAGCTTGTGTTGATTCATCAGAATCTTGAATTTCATCAAGATCTATTTCTACACCATGACTTCCTCCATTAAGGAACTCCCTTTCTAGAAAGGTTGCATTTCTATCCACAAACACTTTGTGTTCAGAAGAGTGATAAAAATAGTATCCCATAGTCTCCTTGGGATAGCCAACAAATCTACACTTATCAGATCTAGCTTCAAGCTTATCTGGCTGCAATCTCTTAACATAAGCTGGACAACCCCAAACTTTCAAATGTTTTAGGTTATGCTTATGTCCTTTCCAAACTCATATGGAGTTTTAGTGACTGCTTTAGTGGGAAATTTATTTAATAAATATGCAGCGGCTTCTAAAGCATATCCCCATAGGAAGATAAGAAGATCAGTGAACCCCATCATGGATCTCACCATATCCAATAAGGTTCAATTTCTCCTTTCGGAGACACCATTGTGTTGTGGTGTGCTTGGAGAAGTCCACTGAGACAAGATTCCATCTTGCCTTAGATAATCAACAAAATCATCACTAAGATACTCACCGCCACGGTCAGATCTTAATGCCTTTATACTCTTACCAGTTTATTTTTCAACTTCACTACGAAATCTTTTGAACATTTCAAATGATTCAGACTTGTGTTTCATAAGATACACAAATCCATATCTTGACATATCATCAGTGAAGGTGATAAAATAAGAATATCCACCTTTAGCTTGAACTTTCATCGGCCCACATACATTAGTATGTATGAGTCCTAAAAGTTCACTAGCTCTCTCTCCAGTTTCAGTAAAAGGAGATTTGGTCATTTTGCCTTTGAGACAAGATTCACAAGTTTCATATGATTCGTAATCATATTGACCAAGACATCCTTCCTTATGTAACTTGTTTACTCTTTTCTTACCAATATGACCAAGTCTACAATGCCAAAGGTAAGTTTGATTTGATTGATTATCTTTCTTCCTTTTATGACCAAAAACATTCATAATTGGACAAACAATTATTTCAGGTAAGACATAAAGACCATATTGTAAATAACCACTGACATATAATTCATCGCCATGAAATATATTACATTGGTTATTCTTAAAGATTGTATGAAATCCACGTTTGTCTAATGACGAAATGGAAACAATGTTCGAAACAAACTTAGGAACATAATAACAATCTTCCAATAATAAAGTCTTTCCAGTAGGCATAACAAGAGAAATAGTTCCTACAACTAGAGCAGCAACACTTGCTCCATTCCCAACTTGTAACTTTATTTCTCCCTTCTTTAATCTCCTACCGATCCTTAAACCCTGCAACATATTGCAGATGTTAAAGCTACTACCGGTATCTAATACCCATTTCGTAGAATCAATAGTAGTTAAAGAAATCATGAAAATATTTTTCATAAATGTCCCACCTTGTTTCTTGCCTTTCAAAGTGGCCAAATACTCTAGGCGATACTTAAAATATGCATTCAATGCATTAGCATCATCAATTCCCTCAGGAGGATCTTCCTTCATGGGTTTATCGATTACGTCGATAAGTTTCTTATGCATGAGAACAATTCTCAGATTGCGGTACCAATCATCAAAATTGTTATCCGCTAGTTTGTTAGCATCAAGAATACTTCGCAGTGATATAATAGATATTTTGAGAAATCTAATAAAAGAGAAAATACCAAAATAAGAACACAATCATATATCATTAAGATATGGACTTTTATCTAAATGATATAAAATCTTCAAAACATGAATGAGCCCCTTGGTTGTCAAGTCGATACTCATGCATAATTAAAGAATGATAAATTGCCTATTTTATTATATAAACTTGTTATAATAGGCTCAATACTAAATAGTTCCCTGGTTGTCAGGTCATTCCTATTTGTATAATTTAATTTATCCATTCAAGAGACGAATAATTAATTAATTTGATACTCCCTAAGTAATCTAGGCCAAAAGTATAAAATTAAATAATTTTTCCTTACATGCATCATATGCAATAGAAAATATTATTTATTCTGGACTACAAGTTACCTAGTTATCGGGTCATTCCTTGTAAACAAAAATAAATATTATTATCTATTTGAGTGGAAAATTTCGTTTTGATAAAATATCATATATATATTATCAAAATAAATTCTATAATTTTAAAGGACAAGATTTTATGTTATTAAAACAATTTTAATAACATTAATGATCATATCATTTTAATTTCATTTACAATGAAAATCGTTTATCAAAATAAACTCTTTAAATTGTCAGTTTTTATATCCAAGTGAAAATCAATATAAACTCATGCCTATTACTGTGCACCTTTACACAGGCAACGTTTGTCCAAAGGCTTTTATAACATTGCTCACTGTTATCTATGGTTTACGAATTCACTTACTAAAAACCAAACTCCCGTATAAACATTACTTTCAACTGATTCGTACAATAGATATTACATGCATTTAATGAGTTTTAGAACCCACTCACTTCTTTTCTTTATAAACGTGTACAGATGACAAAAGAACAATGAAACACATTAAATGAGTGTACTGTGGTCCTTTACTTCCATGCTAAAGCATACATACAATATCTGTTAAAAGAACTCTTCTGGTAACACACTTGTGGACAACCATTTGCTTGACAGAGATCATACTTTAAAATTGCTTATAAAGAATTTGTGTCGAGCTCAGGCACGAATGAAAATGTTTGCTGATAGACATCGTAGGGAGGTCTCCTTGGCTGTTGGTGATTGGGTTTATGTCAAGCTGCAGCCGTTTCGCCAAAATTCGATCAGATTGCAGCGGCACAGTAAACTGGGGAGGCGTTTCTTTGGACCTTATAAGATCGTTGATCGCATCGGGGAAGTAGCTTACAAACTCGAATTACCGGAATCAGCTCAGATTCATCCTATTTTTCACATCTCCTTGCTCAAGAAATGCCTTGGTAAGCCTGAACAGCAAGTCACACCCTTTGATATGGTTGATTCCTCTGCTACCTTCAAACTGAACCCTGCAGCTATTCTTGCGATTCGCCACATTCAACGCTCAACTCAGCTGATTGAGTAATGGCTTGTACATTGGGACGGTTTAGCAATTTCTGAAGCCACTTGGGAGGATAAGGACCATTTACTGCAGATGTTTCCTACCTTGCAGCTTGAGGACAAGCTGATTCTCCATGGCGGGGTAATGTTATGAATTCATCTGAGCCCAATGAAGATATTGGCCCAAGCAACAAACCAGCTGTACGGAGAAGCAATAGAATCGGACTTCCTCCAATCAAATTGCAGGATTATGCATGGAAGGACACGTCAGGTGCCAAGAAATAGCATTGCGGTGCTCACACAGAATTGCACGCACTTGGAGATGCTTTTATAGATCATGATAGTGCCAGAATGAACAATGAACATTCTGTTATGATTTGTCAGTTCTCTCTCTCATCCCTATTTCTCTCTCTTTCTCTCATCCTTTTCTGGTATTTTTTTCCTTTGACGCTTGTAATTCCTTCCTTTGAGTCAATCAAAATAGTTGAAGATTGCCTTGTTTACTGTTTCATTGATTTACGGAAATATTAAGAACCTGACAGATTGTCATGTGGTCCGCGACAAATTACAACATGGTGTTATTGTGTTGGTTTCAGTTTCTTCTGCCAACCAGTTAGCTGATTGTTTCACTGAAGCTCTTTCATCATCGATGTTTCGGGATTCTTTTCGCAAACTGGCAATTTGAGGGGGGTGCTAGAGTTATGTTTGACAATCATGATAGTTAGCTTGGAACCTACTGTATAAATACCTCTCTACTTGATTATAATGATATAGATTTTTACCCTCTGTATTTTCGGTTATTCTGATATGAGCTTCCTTGATTATGTTGGTTTTTTGTGTGGATTAGGGTACAGTAAAAAGGAAATGAAGAAAATCATCGGCAAGCGACAGGAATTGTCAGCAAGGAAAAGAACAAGATCTGAACTACCCTTCTTTCATGGCGATCTTTTCGGGCGAGCAACATTCTTCGGCTGTAAAATAGTTGAGGAGAGTCGTGACAAATGTGGGGAATGATTCGTCTGTTTACCATGCAACTACAGAATACCGAGTTCCAGTATCGTAGTTGAGCCAACAACTTTGTCCTTTACTCACAAGTACCAGAAGCTGTGTTTTTCAATGGAGATAAAGCTGGACGAAGAAGTTTTAAGTGAACACGAAAAGAGTTTTATGGTGTTCTTAAATGGACTGATCAACATAACCATGTTGTGTCAAGTCCTGTGGAGATTCCAAAGCCTTAGCTGATCGGAAACGCCACACCTGTGAACTTCCGATGAACATTAAAGTTCTTTTGGTGATTTGTCTGCATTTTGGTTTGAGTTTTGCGAATCTACTGTTTGTTTTCCAAATCATTGCCTCCAAAAGAATGACTGTCTGTCAATATTTTTCATCAATGTAATAATTAATAACTTAAATGAAATTTACATAATTTCATGCTTTAACCATTCAATTCAATTTGAAAAACTTTAATATGATATGTATAATAACGTCATTCTAATATAAGATTAAGAAAATTTTGATTAATTATAACCTCTTTTAAATAACAAGAGAGACAACAAGAATTAATCAATGATTAAAAATTTTAAGTATCTGTTAAATAAATTATTAAGCAGTAAAATTTTAAATATAATAACATTTTTATTTAAAGAAAAACTCAATTCTCCAACATTTTGGTTAGCGTAATCTTAATTATTAAAATAAAGAGTCTTTTAATGATCCCGTAAAATAAATAAAGTTGTTATCCAGAGCTAGAAAAGACATTTGTGGCTCAAGCTCAACTCAAAAGAGCAAAGGTCAAGAAAATAACATATCACTTTATGAAGATTAAAAAAGACAAAACTTAATAATTAAATAAGGACAAGTCAAGTAGGAAAATATAAACGTATGGAGATGGGGAAATATATAGTACGTAAGACTAGGTCAATGACTAAGAACCACTTAAAATTAATGCAATCTTTATAAAAAGATAATAATAGGGTAGAATTGCAAGTCTTCGGGTGCTAAAAGTACATTTATTAAATATCCCATCTAATTATTAAATAAAATCTTTTAAATATTAAAATAAGAATAAAATATTAAACTATGAGTTAAAATTAACTAAATCATTAAAAAATTTGAAAATTTTATATAATTTTAATTTTAATTTATAATAACAAAATGATATTATCTAAATTGATAAAAACTTTGCATCTCACTTAAAATTTAAATAATTTGAATTAAAATTTTGATTAAATATATTTTTATCTAAAAATCCTAAAGTTTAAGTGATTGGAATCAAAACTCATTGATTCCAAAATCCAACCGGGACCGGTATCAAAAATATCTAATTCCCTTGTAGCCGCTCTATAAATACGACTCCATCTTAAGCTCTTCTTTTTATCTCCAAAATGAAAGTATATGTCATAATACTGTGCCTTCTCTTGTCTTTCACTGTCTTCTCTCCTCCCAGCTGGGCAGCAGCAATAAGAGCAGACGGTGTAGGTATGTTACTTTCGTCCATTTTACTTGAGAAATTTAATATTACGATTTATTAACTATATATATTGCAATATTATTAATGATAGAACCCAATAATTTTTAAAATATATGAATTATAGTTTTAAAATTATTTTTGAAGACACTTTATAAAATCTACTGATATGTAAATTTAATTTTATGTTTTATAAATTTTGAATATTTCACTTTGATAAGATTAAAAATTATTTTCTTGTTAATTAATCTTTTAAAATTATTATTATTGTTGTTGTAAATTTTTGAAGTAAATTTTTAGAGATATTAATTATTCAGCATGATTAAACTCTTGTATGAATCTTAATATGTTATAGAAAATATAATAATGATAAAAGTTAATGTATTATTTTCATTAATTTTAAAAATTATAAAGTACTTTGTATTATTATTAACACTTATGAAAAAATTAAAAACTTTAAAGAAATTAATGATCAAACAAAATTGAATTCTCAGATAAAATATATTTATTATTATTTTATGCAAAATTTGCATAATTTGGGCCTATATGTTTTTATGCAAATCGCGAAGCTTATGGACCACTTAATCCGAAACCACCTTTCAATTGCGGCCGCGGCAAGCCATACTGTCTGCCCCCAAAGAACCCGGCTCCGCCGAAGGAACGCTGTCCCTCTTATAAGCGCCATTGCGGAGAAACCAAACCCTAAAAGCCCTAGTCTCTCTTTATGCGACGTTGTATTGGAGATTGGACTTCTACGTATGTAGGGTTTGGTAGTACTAAATAAAACTTGGTAGTTATACCTAGTTTCATTTTATGGCGAGATTGTACTTCTACATCTCTAAAACAAAAACGAAGAAAGCCTAGCTATACCTAGTTTCTCTTTATGCGACGTCATTTCGGAGATTGTACTTCTATGTGTGTAGGGTTTGGTAGTACTATTAAATAAAGTTTAATAGCGTTTCAGAGATTGTACTTCTACATGTGTAAAAAGAAGAAGAAATCTGTTGTGTCTATTTCTGTTTCTAACTCAATTTGTGTGATGTTGGCAGGATTCATATGGTGGAATTAAAAGCTTAATTAATTATACTAATTATGAATTTTTTATATAAAAATCATCTTAATTAATTTTCAAATAAAAAAACTTATTAAGTTTAATTTGAATTTCATTAATTTAAGCTTATGTATCACCTTTTTTTTAGTAGATGAGTTGGGTTAGCAATAGAATATAAAAGTGTGTATAAAATTAATATATAGTTGAGTTTCCGTTTGTTTAATTTGCTTTCAGAATTCCAATCTTCCAAAGTTTTTATTATAATTCATTTGGACTAAGAAGCTCACTTGCAAGAGTAAACTCTTAAATTATTCCTTGAAGTGTAATGGCATCATATCTTTGGGAATGGTATCACTATTTTTGTTATAATCAATGCTCTAAAAATTGGATAGAAAGTTAAACAGATAAAATAAGGGCCTGTTTGGTTGAAACTTTTGTCGGTGAAACTTTTTAGAAGAAGAACTTTTTTAAAGTTAACTTTTGGTGTCGATTAAAAAACAATTTTTAAAAAGAAACTTCATTTAGTAGATCGTTTGGCAACATAAAAATAAAAACACTTTTATTAATTTTAACTATATTTTATTTTATAATAAAATTATTTATGCTAAATAATTTTAAAGTATATTAAACAATATGCCAAGTATTATATTGTAGGAAATTTTATTATTTTATTATTTTATTATTAATTATATAAAATATTATTATCAATTATTTAATAAAATTTATTATATTAAATATTATTCTATTCTATTTAAAAATATTTTATTTCTATAACATAAAAACGACTTCTCGAAAAAGTTGTATTTTAGCTTTTTCAAAAGTTTATTTCTACTTAAAAGTCTTTTGAAGTTTCAAAAAAAACTCATTTTTCACGAAAATAGCTTTTGCGGTGAAAAAAGTCTTTTAGAGTCTCCAAAAGCTGAACCAAACAGGCACTAAGAGTTTTAAAGTTTAAAATATTCAGCTAATTTTATACGTTAAAAAATTGACTAAAGATTGAATAAAATTAAATAATTTAAAATATGATTGTCCTTACCTATTAAAATTTTAAATTTAAATTAAAAATATTATAAATGAAAATTTATTGATCTATTTTAGTTTGTAAGAACTTATTTATTAATAAAATTGATCGATTAATTAATAGTCTTATCAGTTTTTAACCACTTTTTCAAAAACAAATCGAAAATCGAACTGATCAAAGAAAAAGTTAAAGGTTTAAAGGGTCAACCTAGGTATTAAACTGTTATAAAACCAGAATATAATAAATAAGAAATAAAATATGAAAATTAATGATAAGTTAAACTATTAATGCATATATGTTATTTAAACTATTATAATGTTAAGTTATAATGTTATAATGTTAAGTTAGTGACATTTAATTAATGCATATATGTTATTTAACCTATTATAGTTTATTGTTAATTTTATAAAATTAGATTTACAAAATTTTAAATGTTATAAAATTTTTAAAGTAAAATAAATTATAAAAGGGTCTCGTATTTTATGCGTATGAATAAATAGTGATTCAACTGATGTAATACATTTTTAAATATTTATTAATTAAATTTTCGATTCCTTTTTGTTTAGTTACATAAATGATAGTACATTAAAAGTGAAATATGGTCAATTAGTTGAAAAATGAAAGAATAATAGACTTGAAAATGACAAGACACCCACTGCTTTAATAGACTGATTTGACCCATGGTCTTCGATCTTGCTAGTCTTCGGCTGCCTATCAAGTCTTTGTTGGGTCAAATTTTCAGTACTGGTTATAATAATTTTATTAAATTTTATTAAATTTTATGCACGTGTTTACATAATTTAATAGAACAAGTTGGAATATCATAATTAGAACAAATGATTTGGTGCGAGTATTTCTCTTAATTCTCTTAAATTTTATGTTGAATTAAAATTTTAATTTTATATACAAAATTTATTCATATAAGATATTGTACCTTCTATTTAATTTTATTTATTTTAAAATTTTCATATAATTTAATATTCTAAAATATTCTTATACTTTTTTTGTTTATTTCCATTACAATTTTATTAATTTTTCTTTAAATCTTATGAAGAAAGATAAAATTTTAAATATAATTTTCTTTAAATTTTAATAAAAATAATAGAAAGATGGTGACCTTTAAACTATTTAAGTTCAAATTGTCTATCACGAACATAATTTAGCTCCTACTACTTCACATAAATAGTATTTATATGTATGAATAATATTGTACTGTATGTATAAATAGTATTGTATACATGCATAGTATCGTATAATTGAATTACAATAACGAACTTCGAACGGATTACACTAAAAAATCAGTCGTAATTTTCTTATCTCGCTCTGATACCATTTGTTTTAAAAATTGACTAAATTAGGACAGATTTGCAGCTAAATAGGACTAAAAGAATAATAATAAGCATACAGATTTTACGTAAAAAAAACTTTCAAATTAGAGTAAAAATTACGAGGAAGGATAAAAAAAAATATTACTAAACAAACTAAAAAATTACAAAAAAAACTAGACCCATAAAAATATATATTATATTTTTATCTTCTTTCTTTGTCCTTATTTTCTCCCTCACCTCACCTCTCTTGTCTCTTCTATGCTTGCTAATGCTCTTCATTGGCCTAGTCTTACTTGCCAAAAATGGTAGGCACCGCTTTGGTGCCTACCAAAGTTGACCAATGAAAGAGGGTAGCTGTTTTACGCAATGTTATGAATACCGTCTTTGGACTTGATGCAGATGGACTCTGGGCGCAGGCAGTGCAGATCTAGAGTCGGAATCAAGATGCTGCTTTGGGATATTTTAAATTTATAAAATAATCCCTAAACTTTTAAAATTGCAAAATAGTCCATATTGATATATTATACAACTGCATCTTGTATACTTTACCGGTTCTTGTTTACATCAACCATACTTTAAAAATCTTAATAATAAATAATAATGACAATTAATTTGAAATAACAATAATTTTAAATATTTTACATATAAATAATAACCACAATTAATATAAATAAAGACAATCATCATCATACAATTATAAAACTAAGAATAATACAAAGCATTTAAAATATTACAATCATACAATTTCATCATTATAATAAATAATATTACATATTTATATCAAAAGATTCAAAACATCCGATAAAAGAACAATAACCCATTACAAAAGGTTGATGACGAATAAGCAATCAAGTAGAAGTTGAACTGAAACAAAATATTACATTTACATTACATACATATAATTTAACATAAACATCAATGATCAAATATAAGTAAAATTAAAGAAGAGGAAAACAAAAAACACGAAGTTCAATCGTCAAAGGCGGATACCTTGAATCTGACCACCCCACTGATCATTTGGTACAAAATCCTCATCATTGAGAGGAGCTTCATCATCATCATCATTCAAATTTAATGCACCAAATGACATGTCAATGCTTTCCCATCCAAGATCATGTGCCACATTCAAATCACTCACATCAACCAAATTCGGTTCTTCAGAAACCCAATCCGCCAAAATATCAATATTATCAATTGCAATTGGATCATTTGAACAACTTGTGCTACTAAGAGCCCTAGTAGACAATTACATTTAATTATTAGAAAATTATAAGAAATTATATAAAAATTAATAATTAAAATAATGAAAATAGCATACATTTCCCGAAGCTTTAAATTGTAACGAACAAAAACCAAGTCATTCAACCTCTTATGCTCCAATCTATTCCTTTTCTTGGAATGGATAAATTCAAATGTGCTCCAGTTTCGTTCACACCCAGTTGCACTTACATATTGGCTTAAAATTCGAATCGCAAACTTTCTCAAATCTGGAACACCACATCCGAAAAGATCCCACCAAGCAACTGCAAGTTATAAGAAAACAAAAGTAGTGTTATAAACAAAATAAAGTGATAAATAAATTTCAACAAATAAGAAATATGAAATAAGTAATACCTGGAGAAAGAAGTCCTCTTTGTTGAATCGCGACCGACATTCCAAAATCTCCATAAGAGTACTTATAAGCCTCCATTTGTGTGGTTAAAGCAATTTGCATTAAGTTATGAGGAACAATTGTTGTAATTGTCATAAGCATTCCTCTACTAACTTCAGCTTGCTTTTCAACATCCAGTCTAAAATACACACTGGGATTCAAAATGCCCTCTAAACAATGGAGAAGAAAGTTGTCTTTTCCTTCTCTCATTAATGATTTAGATATATGGTCGGTATAAAGAAGGCCTATGTTTGATTGGCCTTGATTGCTTCCGTTGCTCTCTCCATTGCATCAAAAATATAACTCATTGTTGGCTTTTCTTCACTATCGATAACCGAAGCACCTCACCAATGGCTCACAAACTCGAATAACGAATTGACATTGCACCAAAATTCCTATCTTCCAAAGATGATACTACAAACTTCTATTCCAAATTAGACCTAGCATGCTTTGAGATGTAACCCACTTATCACTTGTAAACATTTGCCTTAACTCCACCCTCAACGAAAGAAAAGACTGAAGTGATAAGAAATTTGTCGCAAATCTTGTCACAGCAGGGCGACACAAATTCCTACCATTGGTAAATCCCGTTCTCATCAAATTTAAAACCCATGCACGATTATAAATAAATTTTGTCACCTTCTTTGCCTTCTGCATGGTCTCATCAAAAACAGGAAAATACCTAGGATTTCATATATCCTTCAGTATTAAGTCAATGCAATGTGCAACACAAGGAGTCCAATAAAAGGAATTATAGGTTCTCTGCAACCTTATCCCTGCCGCTTTATAAGCGAAATCATTGTCAGTAATAAACTGAACAATGTTTTCCACCCCTACTTCATTCACAACTTCATCAAATATCCGAAACAAATTATCAGCATTTCTAATCATGCTAGATACATCAATCAATTTTAAAAACATAGAGCCATTAAAACAATAAACCAAAAAATTTATGATAGGCCCTTGTCTCCTATTCGTCCAACCATCACACATAATTGAGCATCCATTAATACCCCAATTCACTCTTCGTTCAGCCAAATAAGCTCTCATTTCAGACACAGCACAACTCAAAAGTTTACCTCTTAAGTCATCAACCGATGGCCCTTTGTATCCTGGACCATAAGAGGCTATGGCATCTATCATAGGTTGATAATAATATGATTGAGAAGCATTAAATGACGAACCTGTATCATACCACCATCTAGCTACTGCCATATCCATATTGTGAGCCGCATCTCTTATGCGCATTGCACTACGAATTGAAGGTTGGGCTCCAGGAGTTGTTCGTGGTGCAAAGAAACCAGGCAGCTGCCTTCTTCTCTTCCTCACTTCAGATTGTACAGGATCCTGAAACTGAGATGGAACACTACTAGTACCACTACCACTTCCACCTTGAACATCTCCATAATCACCACGGAAACCGGGAAATGAACTTCCACTACCAATTTCAAGATTCAATCTTTCTCTTCTATCTTTCTCAAATTGGTGTTCATCAAGCAATGTCTTCATTTGCCACTTCACATCATGAGTGACTTTTTTACACACTTCCACATCTCCTTTAACCCCAGCTAGATGTCTTTTTAATCGGGTGATTCCTCCACCTTTCAAATGCTTGTTACAAAACAAGCAAATTGTATGATTCTTTTGACCGGGAACGGCACCAGCATGAGCCCAAGCTGGATCATTGTGTCTTCCTGAACTAGATTGATCGGGAGTATTTGAACTTCCTTCCATTTATCTGTACACAAAAATGAATAACACATAATTTCAGTACATAATGACAATATGCACAAAGCTAACAATTCAAAACATTCAACATATATAATAACTAACACAAAACATACTCCAATGCAATTCATTCCAATTCCAATTCCATTCATTTCATTTAATTCCCATTCAATTCCAATGCAATTCAATTCAATCCAATCCAATCCAATTCCAATTCAATTTAATTCCAATTCAATTCAATTCAAATTCAATTCAATTCAATTTAATCCAATCCAATTCAATCCAATTCAATTCAATCAAATTCAATTCAATTCAATGCAATCCAATTCTAATTCAATTCCATCACAATTCAATTCAATTCCAATCCAATTCAATTCCATCACAATTCAATCCAATTCATTCAAATTCAATTAAATTAAATTAAATTAAATTCAGTTCAATCTAATCCAATCCAATTCAATCAAATCCAATCCAATCAAATTCAATTCAATTCAATCCAATACAATCCAATCCAAATCAATTCAATCCAATCCAATTCAATTCAATCCATTCCAATTCCAATTCCAATTCCATTCATTTCATTCAATTCCCATTCAATTCCAATGCAATTCAATTCCAATTCAATTCCATTATATTCAATTCAATTCCAATCCAATTCAAATCAATCCAATTCAATCCAATTGAATTCAATCAAATTCAATCCAATTCAATTCAATCAAATCCAATTCAATTCAATTCCAATTCAATCCAATCCAATCCAATTCCAATTCCAATTCAATTCCAATTCAATTCAATACAATTCAATCTAATCCAATTCAATCCAATTCAATTCAATTCAATTAAATCCAATTCAATTCAATTCCAATTCAATCCAATTCCAATTCCAATTCAATTCCAATTCAATTCAATTCAATCTAATCCAATTCAATCCAATTGGATTCAATCCAATCTAATTCAATTCAATTCAATCCAATCCAATTCAATCCAATCCAATCCAATTCAATTCAATCCAATTCAATCCAATTCAATCTAATCCAATTCAATTCAATCAAATTCAATTCAATTCAATTCAATCTAATCCAATTCATTCCAATTCAATTCAATCAAATTCAATTCAATTCAATTCAATCTAATCCAATCCAATCCAATCAAATCCAATCCAATCAAATCCAATTCAATCCAATACAATCCAATCCAAATCAATTCAATCCAATTCAAATCAATCCAATTCAATTCAATCCAATTCAATTCAATCAAATCCAATTCAATCCAATTGGATTCAATCCAATCCAATCCAATTGGATTCAATTCAATTCAATTCAATTCCAATTCAATTCAATCCAATCCAATTCAATTCAATCAAATCCAATCAAATCCAATCCAATCAAATCCAATTCAATCCAATCAAATTCAATCAAATCCAATCCAATCAAATCCAATTCAATTCAATTCAATTCCAATTCAATCCAATTCTAATTCAATTCAAATCCAATTCCAATCCAATTCAATTACATTCAAATTCAATTCAATTCCAATTCAATTCCATTCCAATTCAATTCCATTCAAATTCAATTAAATTCCAATTCCAATTCCATTCCATTCTAATCCAATTCTATTCAAATTCAATTCCATTCAATTCAATTCCAATCCAATTCCAATTCAATTAAATTCCATTCCAATTCAATTAAATTCCATTCCAATTAAATTCCATTCCAATTCAATTCAATTCCATTCCAATTCAATTCAATTCAAAACATACTCCAATCCTAACAATTACAAAACATTCATAATTCCATTTACATTCAATCCAAATCCAAATCCATATTCCAATTCCATTCATTCCATTCAATTCCAATTCAATTCCATTCCAATTCTTTTCAATTCCATTCTAATTCAATTTTATTCCAATTCAATTCAATTACATTTCATTCATTCCATTCCAATTCCAATTCAACTCTATTCAATTCATTCCATTCCAATTCCAATACCATTCATTCCAATTCTATCCACTCTAATTCCATAATTTTATACCTAACTAATTATTTATCAAAATTCAATACCCAAATATTAAAAATTAATAACCAATTAACAAATATAAAAAATGTGTCAATTAATGATTATCAATTTTAATTATCAATTTTACATTTAATTATTAATTTCACACTTAATCAATTAATTGTCAATTGTTCAATTTAGTTTAACTGTTGCTTTGATTTTAATTATCAAACTCAATTTCAAATTTCAAACTCAATTTCACAAACTCAATCAAAACAACCGAAGTGGGATTCAATTCAACTCAATTTCACAAACTCAATTCACAAACTCAATTTCACAATATCAAACTCAATTATCAAACTCAATTTTAAAAACTCAATTTTACAAACACAATCAATCCAATTCAACCTTCAAGCCTTCACAAACTCAATTTCACATTTTCGGAATTTCCCCAATCAAACCTTCCTCTGAATTCCGAAATCAACTCATTTTTCCCAATCAAACCTTCATCCGAAATCAACCTCACAAGTCACAACCTCTACCATTTTCGGATTTTCCCCAATTCCACCATTTTTCCCTCATTCTCGGCAGAAACAAGTCAACAACCACAATAAATTTTCACAAACTCAATAACACCTACGAATCTAGGATCACATAGCAGCAATCAACAACAAAATTTTAGAAAAAATCAAACACAAAGTAAAAAACATACACCCAAACACAATCGGGTCTTCGCCTCTTCGGTGATGGTCGGTCGTCGGGTCTTTCTTAGGTGGTCGTCTGGTGCTGGTGCGTCGACCACGAGGAGGGCGGAGGAGCAGACGGCAACGAGCTGCGACGAGGGAGGAGCAGATCCGAGGAGGAAGGAGGAGTGGAGGACCAGATCCGAGGAGGGAGGACAGGACGGACGAGCAGATCCGACGATGGCGACACCAGATCCGACGACGGAGGAGCAGCAACGACGAGAGGGAGGAGCAACGGCCGAGCGGTGACGAGAGGGAAAAGAGAGAGATACCGAGGAAGAAGAAGAGAAGGTCGGGTTGGGTGGGTGGGTGCGGGTGTCGGGTAGATTTTTAGGTTTTAATGTTTTTCAATTTGCAATTTCGTCCCTGGAGATTTTAGTTTTTGCGAAACGGTCCCTAAAATTCCGGTATTAACGGTACCGACCGGAATCCTAACCCGGTATTACTAAGCCCGTTCCGGTACCGGTACCGACCGGAACGGAACAATATTCGTATCATTGGTTTTACGTCCTTTGGAGCCCTATAAATACGAC
This sequence comes from Erythroxylum novogranatense, assembly GCA_029891385.1. Classification (NCBI taxonomy): domain Eukaryota; kingdom Viridiplantae; phylum Streptophyta; class Magnoliopsida; order Malpighiales; family Erythroxylaceae; genus Erythroxylum; species Erythroxylum novogranatense. The sequence goes on from CM057224.1 coordinate 75,682,952, forward strand.
TCCATCTTAAGCTCTTCTTCTTATCTCGAAAATGAAAGTATATGTCATAATACTATGCCTTCTCTTGGCTTTCGTCGTCTTCTCTCCTCCTGACTCCGCAGCTGAAGCAAGATTCCCTATCCCTAAACGTAATGTTACTTTCATCCATTTTACTTGAGAAATTTAATATTACGATTTATTTATATATATGCATATCTTTTATTGTAATATTGTTAGTGATAATTTAAAAATATATTCTATTATTGTTAGGCAATAATAGAAACCAAAACCTAAGTTTGGAATTACTTTACTGTTACATATAGCTTAATAGCTATGCCTGGTTTTTGTTTATGCGATGCCGTATTGAAGATTGTACTTCTACATGTGTAGAACAAATAAGAAAGGAAGGAGGGTAGTACTATCAAAATCAAATAAAGCTTCACAGCTATGCCTAGTATTACAAAGGTATTCTAGGAACTCAAACTTTCACCCGAAGTTGCTCGCTCACACCTTTTGCACGGCAGTCTCACTTAGATCCGTTAAAGTAAGACTCAACCTTTCCCCAACCCTCAAAGTGTTTACTCGCACACTCTCGAAGAAACAATACGGAAGCAATAAAGAATATAGGCAACAAAAGAATACGCAGAGATACGGTCAAAAGACCAACTTTATATTACTTTCCCTCAAAGAATACAAAGAATGCTCTCTCTGATTTCCCACCCTTTGGAATCTCTGAATAAGAAGAGCAAAGCTCGAATGAGCTATTTATAGGCACCTAAGTTTGGAGTCACAGATTCACACTAAATCTGTACTACCCAAGATCACGTCTATCCTATCAGATAAAGATTACATAAACCAATTGGATGACACCACCATCCAAATAGGATTCTAACTGATAAGATAAGATCTAAAAAGATAACATAAGATAGAGTTTACATTTATCTAGAACACTATCTAGAATACTAACATCCTTATCCGCGAAGATCTCCACTATCTTCAGATGTTGAGTTTCACTACAACTCTAACTCATAGTCATCGCCACATCATCCAAGATTTCCCTGCGATCTCTATCCGCTGATGATGCAATATGATCTTGTCGAAGCCCACTAGCACATTGGCCTGATCCAATGCTCCCACAACAAGTCCATTAGTCGTGGTTCATTCATCCGAGCATGGGCTAAGTCCTTAGTCCATCAAGTCCTTAGCCTGAGTCGAGTCTATCTCTACAAGGTCCGATGCTCTACCAAAATTTGCACCAAGTCCGATCTCACTCGCCCGTATTTGCTTTAGTATTTTCGCATGCCTCCCTTATGCGTGAATCCAGCTAATCTCTTGACTAAGGCTCCTCATCAAGGTAGCTGAGAACTGCTCCGGAACTTAGGGGTCTAACAAACCACTCCCACTAGAAGAATTCGACGCCCTCGTCGAAATAATCTGTGGGCACTCCTCCACGAGCGGTTTCCTCGAAGACTCCTTAGTTAGCTGCTGAAGACGATAGCAAGTCTTCATACCAATTGGTATTTCACCCATATACTATTTTCCCAAACCATCGAGGTTGTCTTTGCTTCCACTTGGACTCGCCTCCTCAAGGCTCACTGCGCCCGCCAAAGACATGTTGAGAAAAGCTCGGTTCGCTGAGTTTTCCCTGTCACCTTGATCCTTCGCAATCTTGGCAACTATATGCTCCTTACCCACCTTCTATTTCGGATTTCCTCGAGCATAGTTCAGCTCCTTTTCAATGATCATAGCCGACATATGTGCTACCGATGTCGTAGTCTCATTCGTCCCAACAACAAATCTACAACAATTAACAAAGAAGGATTTTTCACCATGCATAAACATCATACCTCCCAAACTAGGATACAACACCGTCTTTGCTTCCTTAAGGAAATCGATCCCCAATATCAACTCAAAATCCTCAAGTGGTACGACCATGCAGTTCATCCTGACACTCCAACTTCCTATGTTTACTGTAACGTTGTAAGCAGCTCCCATCACCGCTTGTGCCTTACCCGCCAGGGTCTTTACCTTTGTCGGGGTCTTGGACACTTTAAGCCCCAACTTGCGCACCATCCTTTCCGTAACCAAAGAATGTGACGCACCCGTATCCACCATCGCGGTCACCTCTATCCCATTAACCTGTATCTTCACATACATCAGTTCATCACAAGGATTAGGTTCTTTACTAACCGCATTCAATAACGTAATCGGATTTAACGCTACCTCCTCTGAAGATTCACCCTCTTCTTCGGCTATCAAGGCATTTAGCTTCTCTCTCCTCGGACAATCTCTCGCATAATGTGATTCGCCGCACAGAAAACAAGCAACCTTGCCCTTTCTGGAGGACGTCTCCCCACTCTCGGGCCCACCATTTTGCTTGCTTTTCCATCTGAAGTCTCCCTTCCTGAAGTCCTTCTTCTTTTTCCCCCCAGTATTCTCATGTTGAGCATGGCCTTTACCCTTAATAGAATTAGAGGAGTTTACCTTAGTTTCTTTCATTGCTCGAAAATCCACAAAGGCATCAGCGGCCGTGATTGCACCGGCCACGTCCTTCACATTTTGCCTTCGCAACTCCATTTGCGCCCACGGTTGTAACCCGGACAAAAAGTTGAAGAGCTTGTCCTCGTCTGACATGTTTTCAATATCAAGTAAGAGAGAACTAAAAGATTTCACATAATCCCTTACTGATCCATCCTGCGTTCTGACATGTTTTCAATATCAAGTAAGAGAGAACTAAAAGATTTCACATAATCCCTTACTGATCCATCCTGCGTTAGCTTCTTCAAGGCATCCCTCGCAAGCCAAGAAGTATTCATAGGAAGAAATTGATCCTTCAACTCCTTCTTCATGAGCTCCCATGTATCTACAGGAGTTCTACCCGCGCTGATCTCCGCAGAGGTCCTCGTCCTCCACCAAAGCTTGGCATCCCCATCCAAATACATGGCCGTTACACTGACCTTATCAGCGTCTGATACCCTAGAAGCTGCAAAGTACTGCTCCATATCCCACAAGAAGTTCTCCAACACCTTGGCGTCCCGCACGCCTTCGAACACCCTCGATTCACGTACTTTCACAGAAGAAAGTTGCGATGTTGATCCTTCACCTCACTCGCGATCTCGCGTTGCAACAGCACGCCTCAATATAGTAATCTCAAACTGAGCATCCTCCAGTGCCTTCAACGCCTCACCCATCTGTTGCTGCAATTGTTGGACCCTCGCCTCCAACATCTCGAAACGAGTACTGTAAGAAGTTACCTCTTCCTCCCCCTGAGGAATAGGTCCAATGAGTGTCTCCACCCTAGACATCCGTTCTGTCAAGTTGCCTACAGCCATTTCAAACTTTGGCTCTGATACCAGTTGTTACAAAGGTATTCTAGGAACTCAAACTTTCACCCGAAATTACTCGCTCACACCCTTTGCACGACAGTCTCACTTAGATCCATTAAAGTAAGACTCAGCCTTTCCCCAACCCTCGAAGTGTTTAACTCGCACACTCTCAAAGAAACAATGCGGAAGCAATAAAGAATATAGGCAACAAAAGAACACGTTGAGATACGGTCAAAAGACCAACTTTATATTACTTTCCCTCAAAGAATACAAAGAACACTCTCTCTGATTCCCACTAAATCTGTACTACCCAAGATCACGTCTATCCTATCAGATAAAGATTACATAAACCAATTGGATGACACCACCATCCAAAAATGATTCTAACTGATAAGATAAGATCTAAAAAGATAACATAAGATAGAGTTTACATTTATCTAGAACACTATCTAGAATACTAACATCCTTATCCGCGAAGATCTCCACTATCTTCAGATGTTGAGTTTCACTACAACTCTAACTCATAGTCATCGCCACATCATTCAAGATTTCCCTGCGATCTCTATCCGCTGATGATGCAATATGATCTTGCCGAAGCCCACTAGCACATTGACCTGATCCAATGCTCCCACAACAAGTCCATTAGTCGTGGTCCATTTATCCGAGCATGGGCTAAGTCCTTAGTCCATCAAGTCCTTAGCCTGAGTCGAGTCTATCTCCACAATACAAAATTCTACTTTCCAAAGATCAGCAATCTTTACTATGGAAATAGCGCCATCAGGCCAACTCTTAAAGTCAGATAGCCTTCGGCTTTGGTCAATTCTGTAAATCCAAAAATTTTAGTACTGAAAAAAAATAAAAAAAGAAAAAGGAGCATTAAACCCAAAAGTAGAATGGTTTAGAGTGAAGAGCAAAACCTAGAAAAAGAAGTAGAAGTATTAAACTAATAGAGAGATTTAAGAACAAAAACAATACAAAAAAGGTGAAACTAGAAGAGAAGGACAAAACTTGTTGGAAGAGAATATTTTTAACATACCTAGAAGAGGGGCAAACGAAAGTTGGGGTGGAGAAGAGAATCACTTGAAGATTGAGATATGGACAACCCTCTTTTACAGTAGAGAAGGATAAATTTGTCCTCAAGTCGTGAAATATATTCCCAACGTGCTCGAAATACATAAAGATAAGGAAGGGACCTAAGGATTGTCGATTTTTATCTTGTTTTTAACCGAACAAAGCAATAAGTTATTACTAGGAATTAAGTAGGAATCGAATAATCATTCACCCCATCCACACAGCCAATTAGGGTGTGGTTTCTTCGCAATCGCACTTCTAATGAGCGATTACGAAGAAAATAAATTTAATTTTATAATTTTAATTTTAATGTTAATTTTATTTTCATTAATGTAAGCTTATGTATCATAAAATTTTAAAAATATAATCAAAGCTTATATTATTAAAACTTAATAAAATTGAAGATTAAGTATCAATATATAAAAGTGTTTGTATTTTATAATCAATGTAGTATAGTGAGTTTTCATTTATTTAAAATTATATAATTTTAAATATTATAAAATTTTAAAATAATTTAAATTATAAAAATTTCGATCCTTTACGCTAACTATATATTTAAATAAATAATGATGCAATATATTTTAAATATTTATTAACTCAAATTTTCAAGTCCTTTGAAAATGAATCAATATATTTAAATATTTATTAACTTAAAAGATAGTAAATAAAAAGTGAAAATATGGTAAATTATTTAAACCATTATAATTTATCGTTATTTTTTATAAAATTAATTTTAGTAGTGAAATATCGTAATTAGAAGAGAGGATTTGATGTGTGTATTTCTCATAATTCTTCGAAATTTCATATTGAATTAAAATTTTAATTTTATATAAAATTATTAATGTAAGATATTGTACCATCTATTTCATTTTATTTATTTTAAAAATTATCATATAATTTAGTAATCTAAAATATTCTTATACCTATTTTTGTTTATTTCCATCTGGGTTTTTCTTGTTATGATTTATTCCAAGTGAATTGTGTATGTATTGGGAGGTGTGGATTGGACTGATTTTGTTTATGCTTGTCGCTGTTACTTCTTATTTAGTTGCTAAACTGATTGTTCTTTTCTTGTTTTCTCGGGTTGGTGATGCGTCATTTTGATTCGATTCATACCCATGTGCAGTTTATATCGTGTTGGGTGTTGATTTCCATTGGTTGTGCGTTTTCTTTAAAGAGATTTGTTGGAATCTTTGTAGCAATTCGTTCTTTCTTTTAATAGGAAATAGCCAATATCTATATCTTTCACAGATGCTGCTTTATCCCAAAGAAGGAACAAGCCACTTGCACTCTTAGATTATTCAACAATGACTCAAGACAATGAATCTGCTGCTACTGCAGCCACCGCTGTCAATACAGTTAAAAAATTTATATTATTAAAAATAAAACAAAAAACAAAAAAATCAAATCCACAGAATATATATATATAATATTTTTACCTCTCCCTCTTTCTCTTTATTTTATCTCTCACCTCACTTCTGCCGTCTCTTTCTGTGATCGCTAATGCGCTTCATGCTTCATCTCCTGCCTATTCATGGGCAAGAGACATGTGAGAGAGCTGATGCTTTGTCATTTACCTAGTCTTCGTTGTCAAAAATAGTAGGCACCAAAACCAATGAAAGAGGGTAGCTGTCAAAAATGGCAGGCACCATATCTCTTGCCTATAATAATCTTCGCACCGACTGGTATCATAGCTATCTACTTCCCTTGGAGCCCTATAAATTCTACTCCATCTTACGCTCTTGTGCTTATCTCAAAAATGAAAGTATATGTCATAATACTATGCCTTCTCTTGGCTTTCGTCCTCTTCTCTCCTCCAGACTCTGCAGCTGAAGCAGGACTCCCTTTCCCTAAACGTAATGTTACTTTCATTCATTTTACTTGAGAAATTTAATATTACGATTTATTTATATATATATATATATATATATGCATATCTTTTATTGTAATATTATTAATGATAATGCAAAATATATTCTATTATTGTTATGCAATAATCTGTATATTGTGTTAAAATAAGTAAATTTAAGTTTATGTTTTATGATTTTGAATATTTAATTTTAATAAAATTAAGAAAATAATTTTCACACTAACTAATTTTAAAATTATTATTATTTTAAAATCATTTTAAAATAATGATAAAAGTGAATGGTCATGTTTTTCATTATCTTTACAAAAATATAAAGTTTTAAAAACTTCAAAGAAATAAATGTTGAGACAAAATGAAATTCTCAGATAAAAGTCAATATAATATTACAAAATAAAATAAAAATACTTATTATTATTATAATTATTATATGCCCTCTCTTTGTAATATTACGATCCATCAAAGTTTGCTGAATCTCGGAAATATATGTTTTTATGCAAATCGTGAAGCTATTAAGTGGCCGATTGGAGGGAAAGGATCTCCTTTCAAGTGCCGCAGCAGGAAATTCTGTATCCCGGATCTCCCTCCAATACCCCCTCCTCCGCCGAAGAGAGTCTGTTTCCCTCGCAAGCGCAACTGCGGAGAAACCAAAACCTAAGTTTGGTATTACTTTGCTATTACATATAGCTTAATAGCTATGCCTGGTTTCTGTTTATGCGATGTCGTATTGAAGATTGTACGAGATCTACGTATCAAATAAAGCTTCCTAGCTGTGCCTTAGTTTCTCCTTACACGATGTCGTATTGGAGATTGTACTTCTATTCTATGTGTGCAAAACGATGATGAAGAAGAAATCCGTTGTGTTTATTTCTGTTTTAGTATTGCAAAAAAAAAAAGAAGAAGAAGCATTAAATTCAAAAATGGAATGATTCAGAGTGAAGAGCAAAACCTAGAAAAAGAAGAAGTATTAAACTAACGAAGAGATTTAAGAACGTAAACAGTACAAAAATGGTGAAACTACAATAATATTTAAATATTTATTAATTCAAGTTTTTGAGTCATTTTTTTAATTGCTTAAAAGATAGTAAATTAAAAGTGAAAATATGGCCAATTATTTGAAAAATGAATCAATAATAGAACTCTAAAATGACAATAAGCACTTTCATCGTAGAGAAATAAGTCCCATATATATCTTCTAAAAGCATACATAGTAAAGTCCAAGTTCAAAAGATTCGTTGTACTTGGCTGGCCAATCAACAAGTTTATTGCCTTCCCGAAAAACATGAAGAAGCTTAACAATCCAACCTCTGGCAAGCAGATTTTGAATCCCCAACACGCAGATTATAAACACAATCTCAAAGGGAATATTGACTAGTTTCTATTTATTTTGATCTGCTCTGATTTTTCAACAATTATTTTAATAATAAGAATTATTAAAATAAATAAATTAAAAATTTAAAAATTAAACAGAAAAATTAGACCGTTTAAGAATCATTGATTATAACATAAAATATAAGAAATTCTCGTATGATTTAATTTAGTTAAAAATTAATTTAATTAATACATATATGTTATTTAAACCATTATATTATATTGACATTTAATTAATACATATATGTTATTAAATCATTATAGTTAATCTCGGCTTACACATAGTAAGTATCTCGGCTTACCGTCTTTGATTGGCAGTAATAAGAAGGCGATCTTTGCTTTTCTTCATGATAAGTTATGGGCCCACATTCAAAATTGGCAGAATAAGTTTTTATCTCGAGCAGGTAAAGAAGTTTTACTAAAGGTTGTTGCTTAGGCAATTCCTGCTTATAGTATGAGTGTCTTTTTGCTTCCAGTAACGTTGTGTGACGAGTTGCAACGGATGATGAATTCGTTCTTGTGGCGTACAAAGGTCGATAGCGCCCATAAAATTCATTGGTTGTGATGGGATCGCTTGTGTGAAAAGAAGATTGATGGATGTTTAGGTTTCTGGAATTTACGATGTTTTAATTAAGCTATGCCCGCTAAGCAAGGTTGGCGGCTCATGTCATCCCCGGATTCACTTCTTTTCCGTCTCCTTCGAGCCAAACATTTCCCACGAGGCGACTTTTTATCAGCTAATCTTGGTTACAACCCTAGTTTCACTTGGCGAGGCATACATCAGGCGGCTTCGGTTGTGCGAGCTGGTCTCCGATGGCGTATTGGCAACGGTCAGAATCTAAAGGTGTGGTCCAACTCTTGGTTGCCACGAGATCATGCGTTTACAGTTGCAACAGCTTCCCCGTCGATTCTTTCTGACTTGCGTGTCGCCGATCTCATTGATCACTCCACCAATAGGTGGGATGTCGATAAGGTACATGTTTTGCTTGATGATAGTGATGCACAAACTGTTTTGTCTATCCCTCTCTCTTCCTCTTCAGTTGATCGTCGCATTTGGCATTTTGATAAATGTGGTGTTTATACGGCTAAATCCGATTATTATGTTGCGTCTTACTTGAACTGCAATTCGGAAGGTCATCATGGGATTAATTGGAAGAAGCTCTGGCAGTTGAATGTTCCTCCAAAGGTTCGTGAGTTTCTTTGGCGTGTTTTACGTAATCTTTTGCCAACTAAATCTAGGTTGATGCAAAGAGGGTTAGTTCTTGATGTTAGTTGTGGCTGCGGAGTTGATGTGGAGACCTTAGAACATGTGTTATTGCATTGTCCCGCTGCATACTCGGTTTGGCAACTATGGGGCAGAGGTAGTGCTTCTTTAGCTCTCTCATTGTCTAACTGTTCTGCCACATTATGTGCTGATCCGAATTCAACCGTCGTCAAGGGTTTGTTGGCGGATATGGTGGGCTCGAAAGCAGGTCCTATGGAACCATCATGTTGTTCCACCCGGAGTTGTGCTTCATCAGGCACTCGATTATCATGCCGAATGGTTTGCTGCGTAACAGCGGAGGGAGCAGTCGGTTACTAATCCACCCGCCCAGTTGTCTGGTGCACATGGTGGTCTTCAAGTTGATTGGCGATGCTATACGAATGCTGCACTGTTCGAAGCATCACATCGTATTGGATCGGGCTTGGTTACATGGACTGCGGATGGAGGTTTTCTTCACGCTTTTACTTTCTCTCGGCCTGGTGGTTTCTCCCCTCGCATTGCTGAGGTTTATGCTTTGCGACTCTCTTTGGAACAGGTATCGACTAGCTGCATGGGTCGTGGAGTGATGTTCTCCGATGCCCAAAGTTTGGTGCATGCTTTGCGTAGTGATGTTCTCGATTGGTCCGAGTTTGGGTCTCTTATTCAGGATTGTCGTATTCTTTTAGAACAACGTCCTGATATCAATGTTTCTTGGGTGAGTCGTCGTGACAATGTGATTGCACATAAGCTTGCTCGTTGCCCTTATTCAGGATTTGTATAGAAATAAGTCCCATATATATATCTTCTAAAAGGATACATAGTAAAGTCCAAGTTCAAAAGATTCGGTGTATTTAGCTGGCCAATCAACAAGTTTATTGCCTTCCCGAAAAACATGAAGAAGCTTGACAATCCAATTATTCCAATCTCTAGCAAGCAAATTTTGAATCCCCAGCACTAGAGATTATAAACATAATTTGAAAGAGAATATTGACTAGTTCGTATTTATTATGATCCGATCTGATTTTTTAACAATTATTTTAATAATAAGAGTTATTAAAATAAATAGCATAAAAATTAAAAAATTAAACCGTTTAAGAATCATTGATTATAACATAAAATACAAGAAATTCTCGTATGATTTAATTTAGTTAAAATTAATTTAATTAATACATATATGTTATTTAAACCATTATATTATATTGACATTTAATTAATACATATATGTTATTAAATCATTATAGTTTATCGTTATTTTTATAAAATTAGATTTATATAATTTTAAATGTTATAAATTTTTAAAGTAAAATACATTATATGTCAATTAGTTACTTAAAAATTGTAAATTAAAAGTGATATATGTCAATTAGTTGAAAAATTACATGATGGTGCCTGCGTCGACCTTCAAGGATTTGGTTGGCGAACAGAAGGTGAAAAGCTTGAAGTTCGTGACAACTGAATATCATACTAAACCAGCTCCTGAAGTTGCGAAACTCTCATTAAGAGGGCCAAATCCAGTTAGTCCAAATATCTTAACCTGACGTTGTCGCTACCGGAGTGGACATTCTAGCTGCGACAGTCCCTACTGTTCTGGTCACAACTCTGGGAAGGTACAGTCTGAGCACAGACTATACTATAATGTCAGGCACATCAACGGCGACACCCCATCACTACAAGAAAATTTGATTTCAGCAACCAAATTCTCAGCAACCATAATAAAATGGTTGCTAATTTTATACATTTTACAACAAAAAATTATTTGGTTACAATATATAAGTTACCTATATTTTTTACCAACCAATCAATACTTGGTGGCTATAGATGGTCACTAAAACTTACAATTCATGGATAATAATATAACGACCAAACTTAACAAATTTAGTGACAACTTTAATGGTCGCTATAGAAAATTATTAATAGCAACCAAATTAACAACCAACTATTGAGTGGTCACTACAAATATTTTAAATTTTCCATTAGCAACCAATAAATTTGGTTGCTAAATTTACATGACTTCTTTACAGCAACCACATTATATGATTGCTAAAAAAGTATTTATAACAACAAAATGAGCATTACAAGGATGGTTAATTGTATCGAGTTTAATACCGATCGGTATTTAAAATGTCAGCTAGTACACAAAATTTTAAAAAATAGGGAAACTTTTTTTAAAAATTTTTAAAAAAATTTAAACTCTCCCTCCCTCCCTCCTGCCTTTCCTTCCCGTATTTTTCAAAATTTTTAACTAGTTATTTTATTTACTTTAACTTTTATAATTATTGTGTTTTTTTAAATTTTAAATAAAAATAAATATTTTATTACTAATAATAATTATAAATTAAATAAAACTATAAATAATTATTTTTATTTAAATTTATTTTAATAAAATATAACATTTATTAATAAAATTTTATTTTTTAAATAAATAATTTAAAATTATTATTTATAAACTAATATTTATTATATATTTTAATTATGAAATCAAAATTTATTTGAAATTTATATATTTTAAAATATATTATAAATTTAATTATATTTATTAATAATTATTAAATTAATTTTATAAATTAAATTAAAATTGTTATTATTATTTATTATTATGATTTTTGAGACATGGTTAAAAATATATAGTACAACTGCATAATATGACAATTGAATATTTTGTAATTTTGAACAAATTTATGAACTATTTCATAAATTTAAAAATTTCCTAAACTGCAGTATTGCGGTATTAACTCCAGATCTGATCTTAAGATGCTAGAACTTAATCCGTACCAAATCCAATCGATTTTATTCTTAACATTAGTTGGACCGCACTTAAATCCAAGTTTTTTAAAAATAAAGTTTAAATTTAATTCAAAACTCAATCAATTTAAACTAAATCTATTAATTTCGAACTAAATTAAAAAATAAACATCTTCCTTTGGTTTAAGTGATGATAACTCATGTTTTAATGTAAATATTAGTCGATTAATTATTTAATTTTGATTTATTAATTTATTAATTATTTATAAATTTTGTTTTAGGTGAAAATGGTAAGCTTACAACGGCCTGAATCAACTGTCTTATGAAAGATTAAGAAAAGAATCATATTTAGGCCTGAATCAATTGTCTTACAAAAGATTAAGAAAAGAATCATATTTTAGGTCCAGACTTATGGGAACAAGGTTCATTTCTATTAAAAATTGAAACAGGCCATAAACAACAAAAACAGAGTCCAATTGTCTCGCAAGACATTTCAATCCATTTTTTATTTTTAAATTAATTTTGTTACTACATAAATGTATTAATTTATTAAATAATTTATACAAAACACATAATTTATAAATTAACAAAATGGATAATTTGTGAAAAATAAAATAAGATTATAAAAATTTGTCTTGGGCATTGTTTAGAATTTCAGTGTCATACACGGTAAGTGCATACTGCTCCTACGAAAATCGAGACAGTGTAGGTGGTACCGGTAAAAAATACCGGTGGATATCGGCCAATTTCGACTGTACCGGTTGGTATTCAAAATACTGGTCAAATACCGGTAGATATTCAAAATACCAGTTAAAATCCCGGCTGATACCAAAAATTTTAAAAAATTGGGGAACTTTTTTGCAAAATTTTCAAAATTTTCCTCCCTCCCTCCCTCCTACCTCTCCTTCCCCCTTTTTTCAAAGTTTTTAAAATAATAATAAATATTTTATTACTAATAATAATTGTAAATTAAATAAAACTTAAAATAAATTATTTTTATTTTTATTACTAATAAATTATTTTTTATTACTAATAAATTATTTTATTTTTATTTATAATAAATTATTTTTATTTTATTTATTTTAATATTTTATATAATATTTATTGATGATAATAATAATGATGATAATAATAATAATAATAATAATAATAATAATAATAATAATAATAATAATAATAATAATAATAATAATAATAATAATAATAATAATAATAATAAAGATGATGATGATGAGTGATGAGTGATGAGTAATATAATTAAGAATAAAAATTACTTATGTAGGGGAGGGGTATAAATAGTAACCACTATATTGGAATGAAAACTTGATACCCACTCTATTTGGAGAGTTTAGTAGATTCTCAAATTTAATGGAATAAATTTATTCCCTTGGAATTGAAAACTCCAAAGCAGATACTATTTTTTAAAATTATTCTATTCATTCATTTCTAAACCCTCAAACCAAACGTCCCCTAAGTATTATTATTATGATTATAAATATTATACATAATAAATTATCTCCTCCTCCTCCTCCTCCTCCTCCTCCTGCTTCTTCTTCTTCTTCTTCTTCTTCTTCTTATTATTATTATTATCATCATCATCATCATCATCATCATCATCATCATCATCATCATCATCATCATCATCATTATTATTATTATTATTATTATTATTATTATTATTATTATTATTATTATTATTATTATTATTAAGTTTTAAACTTATTATTATTATTAAAATTTAAACTTCTTAATAATAATAATAATAGTATTATTATTAATTATTAATTATTGTTCTTATTATTATTATTATTATTTATTATAAAATTTAAACTTATTATTATTATCCTTATTATTATCCTTATTATTATTATTATTATTATTATTATTATTATTATTATTATTATTATTATTATTATTATTATTATTATTATTATGATTATGATTATGATTATGATTATTATTATTATTATTATTAATGTTATTATATGAAATTAATTATCTTATTATTATTATTATTATTATTAATTTTATTATACTAAATTAATTATCTTATTATTATTATTATTATAAATTTTGTAATAATAATAATAAATATGATATGGAAATATGATATGAAAAAATGGTATTATATTATCTTTCATTCTCATTAATGCAACAAACCAAACAACATTATTGGTATAAGAATCAGAAGAGAACAGTTGATGTTGTCATAAAAAGAAGAAACAAAAAAATAGAAAGGAACATGAAAGTTAGCTGTAAAGGAGAAGCAAAAGCATGGTGCGTGATCTGTGTGAGCAGTGAGTGGTGTTAAAAAGAACATAAATCAGCAAGTGAGTAGCAGGCTGAAGGGGTAGAGTATCGTGACTTGCTGAAAAAAAAAAGAAAATAATAAGAAGACAGCAAAACAATATAGGAGAGAGCTGGTGGTGTTTAGTGAAATACGTGAGGTGTGCTGGAAAAATGAGTGTAAAGTTGATGGGCGGTGTGTGCAAGTGAAGAGGAATCAGCTGCTGTGCGTGTAGGTGTGACCAGCGTGGGTGGTGAGTTTAATGTTGTGCTTAGTGTGAGTGGTCTTGAGAAGGGGCTTGGGAGTGACGTTAGTGGCTTTGTGTGTGGTCTAAGTGTGCTAAAAAAAAGAAACGTAGGAGCTGGTTTTGTGAGACGTTGTTGGTGTGGTTGAAGGGAGCTAGTAGGTGTGTTTGTGCTTTGGTGTGGTATTTGCGACAGCAATTGTTTTGTGTTGTCCTTGGAGGTTGGACGTTGTAGTGTGCTGGTGCTGTGCATTTTTGTGGAGTGAAGTAACTGAGTATCTGCTGTGTTGTGTGAAGGGACGTGAGCTTGGCTTGGAGATCACACAATAAGCAAGAGGTGGTGCAAGTGAGGAGCTGGGCGTTGTTGGAAGTGTTGAGCGAAGAGTTGGCTGAGTGACATTGTGTGAGAGTGTGTGGAGTTTGTGAAGGTGGTGCTGTGTGTTTAGAGAGGATTTAATTAATCACATTAAAGAAGATAGGAGTTGGTGGTCTTGTTGCATGTTCTGGACAAGGTTGCGTAGGAAGGGGATTTATTCCGTTTTCTTTGTCGTTTTCACCAAATCTGAAAATTTCATGGCTTACCTTCGGAGCTTAATATTGGCATCAACTTCAATGAATTTTCTTGGCTAATTCATCCTAATCCTTCGGTTCAATGGCAAAGGCAGGAGCTTAGAGTTTTAATAGGGGAGTTTAACTGCAATTTTTTTTCTGTCCATTTAATTAATTAGTAATTCATGGATTTTACTATTTAATTATTTGGAGTTGCGCTTTGTGACTGGATTATTGTTTGACGATTGATATTGTGTTAATTTCGGATTTAATTTCATTACTTTGTTTTGGGTCAAAACTTTGTATTGAGATTTTAACGAAATTGGTGATTATTCAAGGTGACTTGAATTATTGAAACATTTTATCTATTGCTGGCATTAATTCTGTTTCTTAAAAAATTGCGTAACAGTCGAGCATTGGTGTTAGTATCCTTAGTTCTATTTTACTAGTCTGGTGGCAGTTAGTAAATTGGGATTTTTGGAAAATATTTTTTTATAACAATTTGAGGTGGCTCGGTTGTTAGATAAAAGCTCGATTTTAATTCTTGGTTTAATTGTTTTAATTCCCATATCTTTTTTTTAGTGATGATTGCCTGCGTTATTGAACTTGAGGATTGCGTTTATCATTGTTAATTATTTGTGTTTGTTTTCTTATTTTATTCACTCGTTGTTATTTCAAATTTCTCATTTCAATTTTTAAAATACCAAAAACAAGTCCTTAGTGTTATTTTAATTCGTTGAAAATTTTAGCGGTAATTGTTAAAAATCAACCCCATTTTATAATTTAATTTGCAGTGCATCTAGTAACTTAGGAAATTAATTTCACTTTTGGTTCCTCAAGAGAACGACTCGAGGTTGCGCTGTACGCAATCCTTGGTTAAAATTTTTGAAGTAACCCCAAGGCGACAATCGGACGAAAAGAAAGGTTATTTCAAGTGGCGCCGTTGCCGGGGAACCAAGAAATTGGTTCCTAAGTGTCAAGTAACTTTTGACTGTTTTTTATATATATATTTTTATATTTTTTTAGCTAGATAAAAGTTTTTGGCTGTTTTTTGTGTGTGTGCATATTGGTACAATTTTTGACATTCTTTAATTTCTTGTGCATATTACAGGTTTTTACACTCTTTCATACACTACAAAGTACATAGTCATCCATACTGACATTCGCTTATACTCATTAGATTTTTTTTCTTTTCTTCTTTCTTCATTTATTTATTTTTAATTTTTAATTTTAGTTTTAGTTTTAATTTAATTTAATTTAATTTTATTTTTTTTCTCAATCTTTTTGTGTGAGTCAGTTTCGTGCCTTGTCTTTTTTTTTTTTTACTGTTTTATGCCTAGGAGTGGTAGGGCTTTACCTTTAAATCCTTTAAATCTTGAACTTGAGAGGTTAGTGAAAAAGATTAGACGAGAGAAGACAATAGAGGGGGCAAGTCAATTTTTTATTGAAGAAGAGCATATTTCAAAAGAGTCAAGTTTGTCATCGAGCGAACAAGAACCTAGCGAGAGAGCTACTTCTAGTGAACACTTGTCTGCTAGTGATTTTGATTCGGAGCAAGATACCATGGAGAATGAAAATGATAATAATAGACCTTTTGGGCCTAATGGGAACAACGAACATGGTGAGAACAACATAAGGCATAATGGTGAGGACAATAGAAGCATGAGGGAGATTAATAATTCCAATGTTGATTATGATCCTTATGGCTTTTATACTGATGATGTGAATTTTGAAATTAAAGGCGCATTAATTTCTTCCTTACCTAAATTCCATGGTTTTGCAGGTGATGATCCACATAGGCATTTGAAGACTATGCACATGGTGTGTTCTTCCATGAAACCACCCAGGGCAAACCTTGAAGATGTATTGAGGAGAGCATTCCACTTTACTTTAGAAGGAAAAGCCAAGGAGTGGCTTTACACATTACCTCAACATTTTACCACATTGACCTGGGAGCAATTGAAAGGAGCATTCTTAGATGAATATTTTCCTACTTCTAAGACATCGAGACTCAAGAAGGAGATAACTAGTGTGGTGCAACGAGACAATGAATCCATGCATGAATATTGGACAAGGTTCATAACACTTCTAGCTCATTGTCCACACCACAATATTTCGAAGAATGATCTAGTCAACTCTTTCTATGAAGGGCTTCTTCCGCATCATAAGCCCTCAATTCATGCCGCTGCAAATGGTTCGCTCAGAGAATTAAGTCCCAATGCTGCATGGGACCTACTTCAGAAGATGGCTACCAATGACTCTCAATCTGGAGACTCAAGAAGGGTGTCCAATACCTCTTCAGTTTCTTCCCAAGATATCCTTGCTGAAATCGCTGCCTTGGGAAATTGAGTGGAGAAAAGACTCAATATTTTGGAGAATAATGTGAAGGCTAAGCAAGTCAATTCAGTGAGTCATTCTCAAGCTATAGTAGCCGGTTGTGAGTACTGCGGGTCCATGATGCATGCTTCCAATAACTGTGCCAGATATGAAGAGGTTCATGCCCTCTACCAAAATAGGAATGGCCAATATCAGAAGAGGGATCCCTACTCCAACACTTATAATCCAGGTTGGAGAGATCATCCTAATTTCAGATGGGGTGGAGATCAAGGAAATATTCAAGGAAATTCTTCCAACCAAATAGTGCCTAATCAAGGGACTTCATCTACTGTTTCTAAAGGTGACGAATTTGCTATGATCATGAAGGGCATTGCTGGGATAAATTCAAGACTAGATCAAGAGAAGGCACAAACTGATGCCAAGCTGAATGCCATGGGAAATAAGATGGACTCTTGCTTACAAAATGTTTTCTCTAAGTTGGAGCAAATGGAGACTAAGCATGAGAACTTGAATACTTTTGTTACTCAAATCTCCAACAATTTGACTGAGCAACAAGGAAAGAGTAGTGGTTCGATGCCCTCCAACACAGTGATCAATCCAAAATCTTTGAATGCAATCACACTGAGAAGTGGGAAGACAATTGGAGCCAAGAAAGTGAGTTTCAAAGAGAATGAAGAGGATGAAGAGACGGTTGACGAGGAAATGGAAGTTGAATCTCCTCCGGCTAACACTAAAGAAAATTCCCAATCTATTCAATCTGAAAGCATTCAAGAAAAGAAGCTCATGAAGAAATTTTTAAAACAACCAGTGGCACAAAATGAGGAAGAGGCAACAACTATCCTGAAGAGACCAATGGAGGAAGTATCACCTTCCAACTCCAAAGGTGATGAGGTAAAAATTCGTGACTTGCCTTTTCCAAATTCTTACCTGGTTAGTAAAAAGATTGTGGACAAGAAAGACAATGAGGAATTGTTTGAAATGTTTAGAAAACTTGAGGTAAATGTGCCATTACTTGATTTGATTAAAAAGATGCCTAAGTGTGCTAAATTCTTGAAAGACCTCTGCACAAACAAGAGAAAGTATAGGCATAGTGAGAGAATCCAACTGGGGTTGAGTGTTAGTGCCTTATTTAAGCTACAATTGCCCATTAAATGCAAAGATCCAGGTTCTTACACTATTCCCTGTACCATAGGAAGAACAACTGTTTCACATGCCTTACTTGACTTAGGTGCAGCAATCAATGTCATGCCAACCTCTGTTTATAAGACCTTGGGTATTGAAGCTTTGAAAGACACTAGTGTAGTGCTTGGTCTAGCTGATAGGACTGTGAGATACCCTAAAGTCATTTTAGAGGATATCCTTGTGCAAGTCAAAGGTCTTGTTTTTCCTGCCGACTTCTATGTTCTTGATATGACTAATGAGCTTCCTTCTGAGAGTACCTTGATTCTAGGTAGGCCTTTCCTTTTGACTGCTGAGACAATAATTAACATGAAAAAGAGCCTTATCACCATGGGAATTGGGGATCAAGAAGTGCAATTTAATCTTTCAGAAGCTATGAGTCATGGTTATGAGGATTGTTCTTACTTGGGTGTTAGTTTAATTGAATGCCATGATGTGAAAAAATTGCACGAGACTGAGATGCATGAGGTTGACTGTTGTAATATGGGTGTGACTCAGCATGGAACACTTGCTTGTTTATCCTCCACCCATTCTTCTGATTTGTGTGCATGTGAGGGTGATGTATCATGTGTCTATTGTTTAGAGATCGATAATTGGCTTTCCACTCCGCAAAATTCTGATGCGTTTTTTTGTTTTGATATTACTGCTGATTCTGCATTTGATAGCCTTGAGGAAGGTGTGTTTCTCGATTTTGCAGGAACCGATAAAAAAGACGCTTTTATGCAAGCTACAAATGTAGCTTCTTCTTCAAGTGGTGCTGGAGTATTAGAAGAGGATATCAGTGACCCTGCTACTATTCTAAACCCTTCTAATACTACTCTTACTTTCGATTTACTTTCCTCTTCTACTGATCAGGCTGAACCTAATTCTGTTGTTTCCAGGTCATCTGATTGTGGAATTGGGTCGGGAAGTGGAGGACATACACGCTGCACAGAGCTTAAATCTTCATCCCGAAGTCACATGGACGCACCACTTTCACTGAATGCATTTGATATACCGAAACTGGTTCCTTCTATTGTGCAACCCCCAGATTTAGAATTGAAACCCCTTCCCTCTAACTTGAAATATGTCTTTCTTGCAGATGATTGCAAACTGCCTGTTATCATTTCCAGTTCTTTGAGTAGTTCTGAAGAAGAGAGACTAGTTTCTGTGTTGAAAAGATATAAGAGGGCTATAGGTTGGTCTTTAGGGGACATACCCGGGATTGATCCATTGGTTTGCACACATAAAATCCTTTTAGCTGACGGGTCCAAACCAATTCGGCAGCCACCCCGGCGGTCGAATCCTCTTATTCATGATGTGGTTAAAAAGGAGGTATCTAAGTTGTTGAGTGCAGGGATCATATATGCCATATCAGATAGTGAGTGGGTGAGCCCGGTACAAGTAGTACCGAAAAAGAGCGGTATCACAGTGGTGAGAAATGAGAGTGATGAACTCATTCCATCAAGAGTTCAAAATGCTTGGAGAATGTGCATTGACTATCGGAAGTTGAATGAAGCAACTAGGAAGGATCATTTTCCATTACCTTTTATTGATCAAATGTTGGAAAGAGTATCTGGGAAATCTCACTATTGTTTCTTGGATGGTTTTTTAGGTTACTTCCAGGTACCAATTGCACCAGCGGACCAAGACAAGACTACATTTACCTCCCCTTTTGGTACCTACGCTTATCGAAGGATGCCCTTTGGATTGTGTAACGCTCCAGGCACCTTTCAAAGGTGTATGATGGCAATTTTTTGTGATTTATTGGAGCGAAATATGGAGGTTTTTATGGATGATTTCATTGTTTATGGTGATAATTTTGATGATTGCTTGTTTAGTCTTGAACGTGTTCTTGATAGATGCATTCAGAAAATTTTGGTTTTAAATTATGAAAAATGCCATTTTATGGTGGATAGTGGCATAGTTTTAGGTCATCACATCTCTCAAAACGGGATTGAGGTTGATAGAGCCAAGATTGAAATCATTTCTTCACTTCCTTATCCTACTTGTCTAAAAGAATTGAGATCTTTCTTGGGGCATGCGGGGTATTATCGGCGCTTTGTAAAAGATTTTAGTAAAATTGCTTTACCCCTTTCTACATTGTTGAAAAAAGATATTGATTTTCACTTTGATGATAAATGTAGACATGCTTTTAATACTTTGAAGTCTTTGCTCGTTTCACCTCCTATTCTGACTGCACCTAACTGGGATTTGCCTTTTGAGCTATCATGTGATGCTTCTAACTTTGCAGTTGGTGCTATGCTTGGACAGAGGGAGGAAAAGCGATCTATAGTGATAGCTTATGCCTCCAAGACACTTGACTCCGCTCAAGTGAACTATACCACTATTGAGAAAGAACTTTTTGCTATAATCTTTGCTTTGGATAAGTTTAGACAATATCTGATAAACTCTCGAGTGGTTGTTTTTACAAATCATACAGCAGTGCGGTACTTGTTCAAGAAGCCCCAATCTAAACCAAGACTGCTGAGATGGGCATTAATGCTACAGGAGTTTGATATTGAAATCAGAGACTGAGCTGGAGCAGAAAATCATGTGGCTGACCACCTTAGTCGGTTACCTGAAGGCACCAAGGGAGTTGACTCTTCTGATCTTACTGTTGATTCTTTTCCTGATTCTACACTTTTTGCCTTGGCAGTACAAGAGCCTTGGTACTCTGACATTGTTAATTACATTGTTGCTGATTTTGTGCCTCCTTTTATGTCTAAATTTCAGGTTGATAAGTTGAAGAGGGAAGCAAGATACTACACTTGGGATGCTCCAATTATTTGGAATCAATGCAGCGATCAGATAATCCGACGATGTGTTCCTAACAATGAGATCCACTCTATCCTTACCTTTGCACATTCTTTATCTTACGGGGGACATTTTAGTACTAATAGGACTGCTAGGAAGGTTTTAGAGTGTGGATTTTACTGGCCTACCTTATTTAAAGATGCTTATACTTTTTGCAAGTCTTGTGATAAGTGCCAGAGGTTTGGGAGTCTGGGTAAAAAGCATGAAATGCCTTTAAGACCTATGCATTTTTGTGAAATTTTTGATGTATGGGGCATGGATTTTATGGGTCCCTTTCCTCCGTCATTTGGGTTTTCATATATATTACTTGCAGTAGATTATGTATCTAGGTGGGTAGAGGCAGTGCCAACTAGGAAAGATGATGCGTCTACTGTTGCTAAGTTTTTACGTACTCATATTTTTTGCAGGTACGGCATTCCAAGAGCAATCATCAGTGACCAAGGAACACATTTCTGCAATAGGACTATCAAGTCTTTACTTGCTAAGTATGGAGTTAATCACAAGTGGCTACTCCTTACCACCCTCGGAAAATGGGTTGGTGAAGTCTCCAATCGGAAGTAAAGCGATACTAGAAAAATTGTGAAGCCATCCGAAAAGATGGAGTGAAAGGCTCGAGGAGGCACTATGGGCTTACAGGGACGCCTCTGAAGACCCCTATAGGCATGTCCCTTTCCGGTTACTTTATGGCAAGTCTTGCCATTTACCTATGGAGATCGAGCACAAATCTTATTGGGCGATCAAGGCATGTAATGCAGACCTTGAATCTGCACTTGAAAACCGGACAATGCAACTCCAAGAGCTTGAAGAGATGAGACTTGAGTCTTATGATAATGCCAGAATCTACAAGGATAAGCTAAAAATGATTCATGACAAACAGATTCTAAGGAAAGAATTTCATGAAGGTGACAAGGTTCTAAAGTTCAAGGCTCGGCTAAAATTGATGCCCGAAAAGTTCATCACCAAGTGGGAGGGCCCTTTCAAAGTTACCAAAGTGCATTCATTTGGAACGGTAGAGCTAGTGGATGAAGCTACTGGTCATGTTTCACAAGTCAACGGTCATCTACTTAAGCACTACCATGAGGATCAAAGACCTCCTTAATCCCACGGTTGTTCCTTTCCACCATTCTCCTTTATTCTCTATTATATTAATGCTGATATGTGTTGCTGAGATAGTTTGAAATAAGTGTGGGGGAAGGGAACCTTTCCAGTAGGAAGTAGTTGTTGTTTATTTTGTTATTATTAGTTAGTTTCCCCTTATTTTTGCCATTTTGCATTTTGCCTAAAATTGTTTTTCTTACATTGAGGCCAATGTGTTGTTTTCAGTGTGGGGGAGGGATTGATTGGTTAAATTGTTTGCCACTGCTTGGATTGCCATTTTATTGCCTTATCATTTTGCACTGTTTATTTGATTGAGCTAAATTGACTTTTTTTTTCTTTCTTCCTTCTCTTGTTAACGGTTTGCTGCGTTTATTCCCACTTCGCACTTGACTTTTGCAGTCCTTGGGTTTTGTTTTCAAATCCTTGTTGCTTATGCATGTGAATATTGACATGTCAAGGTTTGAATACGTTTTTGATTTGAGTAATTTTTATTCTTAGTTAATTAGCATAGTGGAGAGCCTTTGGTGCAGTGTTACTAACCTTGTGGTATAACTTGATTTGAGGAAGGAAATATCTTAGATAAAACCTTGTTGGAAGGAGTTTTGAGCCTTATTTTTCTTTCTCATCTTGTGTGATTTCTACCTAGCTTGGTTAGCCTCTAGAACTTGTATAGATTCTTTTTCAAAGCTGCATTAATACCTAGATTTGTGGGTATGATAGGGGCTTTTTTTTTTCTAAACCTTTTTGCCCAAACACAAGCCATTATAATTAACCGTTGCTTACCCCATTTGAGCCTTCACTTTTATTCATTCCGTTGTTGGCACAAGTGTTTGCATGAGTTACGTTATGTTCTTCATGATTAAATGTATATAATTTCTGTTGTGATTTTTATCTTCTTGGGTTCAGGTATGCCAAATTTGCAAAAAAAAAAAAAGTTAAAAGCCAAAAAAAAAACAAGAAAATAATTTGGCCAAAAAGAATCAAGTTTGAATTAAGGCATCCTTTGGTGGATTGAAGATTAAAGATTGGGTCTTGAAAGATGATAATTGCACATTGGTGTTCAATTGATGGTTGCGCTTTAACTCATTTTGAGTTATTCTTAATACTCATGCAATACATTTGTCATTTTTTTTCTCTCTCTTTTCCATTTCATCCGTTCATTAGCTTTTCATCGACATTACAACCCTACAAAGTCCCTTTGATCATGAATTTATGGTATGTTAGTGGTGGAGATAATAGAATCTTTACAAGCTTATGGTAGGT
Organism: Erythroxylum novogranatense; assembly: GCA_029891385.1. Classification (NCBI taxonomy): domain Eukaryota; kingdom Viridiplantae; phylum Streptophyta; class Magnoliopsida; order Malpighiales; family Erythroxylaceae; genus Erythroxylum; species Erythroxylum novogranatense. The sequence continues at coordinate 75,706,304 of CM057224.1, forward strand.
GCTAGTCTAGGTAGATTGAGTGAAATTTCCCTATTTGAGAGATGAGCGAAACACTTATACCCTATGAGAGCTCTACTATATTTCTTTTTCTTTTATCTTGCTATATATCTTGTGTTAGTTTCTTTGCACCGAAATATTTCATGAATGTTGGTTAATTAAGGATAGAGGTTGTTTGAGTTGATTGCATATTCTTGCCTTGTCGGTTTTATGTTTGCTAGTATTGAGTTTAACTGTTAGATTTCTTTACTGATAATTTGCCCAGGAGTGCAAAAGGCTAAGTGTGGGGGAGTTGACAAACTCATTTATTTATATATTTTTTCATATCAATTGGATGAATTTTTGTCACTAAAATTAGTATTTATAGTTTTATTTGATTATATTTGAATTACTGTGCTTTACATTTAAATTGTGTTTATAGGAATAAAAATTGTAGTATTTTGATTTAAGTGTTATAAATTGATTTTTTGGATAATTGATGCTACATTAATTGTATTTTTTTGGGTAGGGTATTTGAGAAATTAAAAAAATAGCATAAACAAAAGAGATTGTGCAGCTGGCGTTGTTGTTGTTTGCGTAGTAGTTGGTGAAGAGAAAAAATAAAAAGAGTATGTGTCGTGGATTGCTTTAGGAGTGGAGGGCTGGAAGTGATTGGGTTATGGAGGAGCAAATGGATCATAAAAAAATAAATAAAGGAGGCTGTGATGTGCGTTAAAAGACAAAGAGAGCTGGTGTAGTGGGGATCATGTGAGAGCAGCAGATGGCGTGAAGAATGGAGAGGGTTGCAAGTAAGTGCTTGGAGTGAAGTGAGTGTGCTGCGTTGATCTGGAGGAAATAGAAGAGCTGGAGACGTACTAGCCACCAAAAAGAAGGAGGCGTGAGCTGTTGGAAAAGATGACTCTCCAACAAGATTGCAATTAGAAAACTCCACCAAGGCAAGCTCCAAGTGACCCACCAATAATGATGCATAAAACGTAGGAGGAGCTGGCAGTATGGAGTTGTTCTAGAGGTGTGGGCTGCAGCGTGAAGGCTAGAAGAATCAGAAGAGAACAGTTGATGTTGTCATAAAAAGAAGAAACAACAAAATAGAAAGGAACATGAAAGTTAGCTGTAAAGGAGAAGCAAAAGCATGGTGCGTGATCTGTGTGAGCAGTGAGTGGTGTTAAAAAAAACATAAATCAGCAAGTGAGTAGCAGGCTGAAGGGGTAGAGTATCGTGACTTGCTGAAAAAAAAAAGAAAATAATAAGAAGACAACAAAACAATATAGGAGAGAGCTGGTGGTGTTTAGTGAAATACGTGAGGTGTGCTGGAAAAATGAGTGTAAAGTTGATGGGCGGTGTGTGCAAGTGAAGAGGAATTAGCTGCTGTGCGTGTAGGTGTGACCAGCGTGGGTGGTGAGTTTAACGTTGTGCTTAGTGTGAGTGGTCTTGAGAAGGGGCTTGGGAGTGACGTTAGTGGCTTTGTGTGTGGTCTAAGTGTGCTAAAAAAAAGAAACGTAGGAGCTGGTTTTGTGAGACGTTGTTGGTGTGGTTGAAGGGAGTTAGTAGGTGTGTTTGTGCTTTGGTGTGGTATTTGCGACAACAATTGTTTTGGGTTGTCCTTGGAGGCTGGACGTTGTAGTGTGCTGGTGCTGTGCATCTTTGTGGAGTGAAGTAATTGAGTATCTGCTGTGTTGTGTGAAGAGACGTGAGCTTGGCTTGGAGATCACACAATAAGCAAGAGGTGGTGCAAGTGAGGAGCTGGGCGTTGTTGGAAGTGTTGAGTGAAGAGTTGGCTGAGTGACATTGTGTGACAGTGTGTGGAGTTTGTGAAGGTGGTGCTGTGTGTTTAGAGAGGATTTAATTAATCACATTAAAGAAGATAGGAGTTGGTGGTCTTGTTGCATGTTCTGGACAAGGTTGCGTAGGAAGGGGATTTATTCTGTTTTCTTTGTCGTTTTCACCAAATCCGAAAATTCCATGGCTTACCTTCGGAGCTTAATATTGGCATCAACTTCAATGAATTTTCTTGGCTAATTCATCATAATCCTTCGGTTCAATGGAAAAGGCAGGAGCTTGGAGTTTTAATAGGGGAGTTTAACTGCAATTTTTTTCTGTTCATTTAATTAATTAGTAATTCATGGATTTTACTATTTAATTATTTGGAGTTGCGCTTTGTGACTGGATTATTGTTTGACGATTGATATTGTGTTAATTTCGGATTTAATTTCATTACTTTGTTTTGGGTCAAAACTTTGTATTGAGATTTTAGCGAAATTGGTGATTATTCAAGGTGGCTTGAATTATTGAAACATTTTATCTATTGCTGGCATTAATTCTGTTTCTTAAAAAATTGCGTAACAGTCGAGCATTGGTGTTAGTATCCTTAGTTCTATTTTACTAGTCTGGTGGCAGTTAGTAAATTGGGATTTTTGAAAAATATTTTTTTATAACAATTTGAGGTGGCTCGGTTGTTAGATAAAAGCTCGATTTTAATTCTTGGTTTAATTGTTTTAATTCCCATATCTTTTTTTTAGTGATGATTGCCTGCGTTATTGAACTTGAGGATTGCGTTTATCATTGTTAATTATTTGTGTTTGTTTTCTTATTTAATTCACTCGTTATTTCAAATTTCTCATTTCAACTTTTAAAATACCAAAAACAAGTCCTTAGTGTTATTTTAATTCGTTGAAAATTTTAGCGGTAATTGTTAAAAATCAACCCCATTTTATAATTTAATTTGCAGTGCATCTAGTAACTTAGGAAATTAATTTCACTTTTGGTTCCTCAAGAGAACGACCCGAGGTTGCGCTGTACGCAATCCTTGGTTAAAATTTTTGAAGTAACCCCAAGGCGACAATCGGACGGAAAGAAAGGTTATTTCAGTCTTCTAGCAACATAAAGATAATTCAAATCTAGCACAGGTATATTAACCTTTTCACAAAAATATTTCACTTCTAAAAGCAATTCTTACCACCCTTCATCTCTCAAATTCTGGATAAGTGACTTTGTGGACAAAACTAAGTACATTGCATTCAGTATGTCTTGAGATTTGAGTTGTAAAGCCTGAAAAAGTGAGTTAGAAATCTCCAAAATCTTTCTCATGAGATGCAAAATAAAAACAAATTCAAAAGAGGTTAGTGCCTCATATGCTGCATCTGCTTCTCCACGTTGAGCCGATGTAGCTCCATCTTCAATAATATTCAATAAAACCTCACAAGTAGCACTAAACATGTTTATCAAACTGGAAGCAGATTTCTAATAAGAACTCCAACGAGTGTCTCCTACTCTTTGTAAAGTGCCAATCTGATTCAAGCCTTTTCCACTCTCAAGTTCATTAACAGCAAGTAAATGAGCAATATTTTCAGCATGAGCAGCTTTCAGTTGGTCGTTACGTTTACATGATGCCCCAACAATATTAACAATACAATTTAATTTTGTAAAAAAATGATGAATTGGGATAACTTCCTTCGATGCTGCAACTAAAACCAATTGCAGCCTATGTGCCATACAATGAACATAGTAAGCATAAGAGCACTCCTTTAAAATTAGAGCTTGCAATCCATTCCATTCCCCTCTCATATTACTTGCACCATCATAGCCTTGTCCTCTAATGTTTTGAACATCAAGATTATGATGTAATAAAACTGAGAAAATTACCTCTTTTAATATCAATGCAGCAGTATCTTTAACATGAACTAACCCAAAGAATCGTTCTCACACAAGACCTTTTTTATCAACAAATCTCAAGACAATAGACATTTGCTCCTTCTTAGAATCATCCTGAGCTTCATCAACAATTATACAAAATTTACCATCACCAATTTCTTCACTGATAGCATTCTTCACTTTGATTCCCAAGACATTTAAAATTTCCTTTTGCACTTGTAGTGATGTATATGAGGCATTCAAGGGAGCTTTTTTCACAACTTCTGCTACTTTTTCATTATAAGAGGATATGAAATTTAATAATTCAAGAACATTTCCACGATTCGTTGATGTTGCACTCTCATCATTACCTCTGAAAGCACATCCTTGACATGCAAGCCATCTAGCAACTTCAATTGAAGCTTTTAATTGAAGTATGTTATCTGCAATTTGTTGAGATGTAAACCTTTCAAACCTTTGCACTATGTGTGATGGTTGATTCATGAGATCTATGCAAGCTCTCTCAGCTTTTCGATGATAAGATGTGAGATCCTTTCCAATATATGCCAAAAATGCACAGTTTTTACCATCTCTCACTTTTTTCCAAGAGAGAAATCCATGTACAGTAAATGCTTCACATGTAGAAGGTCCATTTTTGTGCAGAAAACAAATAACATGGCAAACAAAATGCAACATCTTTAGCAGGTGAATATTCCAACCAAGACGGGAATAGTTTGAACCATGATGATTGGAAGCTACGTGAGTGCTTTTCATTAGATTTTGGATATGTTGAAAGCAAATCTTGATATGGACCAGCTTTAATATAATCTCTTCTAACTTCATCACGTTGATCAACAACATATTCATATATTTGTCTTCTTAAGCCGGGATCACGCTCTAGGGAATTAATATCAAAAGTTGCATTGGCTTCAACTCTTAAAGCTTTGGTAGGACGATCCTCAGATGGCTCAGAAGGTTTATAATTAGAGATCGATTCTTGTTCTTGAGTTGCATCAGAACTTTCTGTAATCTTTCTTTTAAAAAAGGCATGAATTTTGGTGTCTTTCAACATGATATCTATCATAAAAATAAGAATACTACATGAATTTATTTGTTCAAAATATCAAATACATACATTTTTAATATCTATAATGAAATAGCATACAAACTATGAAACACATTCAAACAAATGAACACTAAAATTTAAATAATAACAGACATAACACATAAGCCACTTCCCAGGCTCGCTGGGAGCCAATACCCAGGCTCACTGGTATACGTACCTTAAATAACTTAAATCTTGATGGTGAAATTAGCTTCTCATTGTTCTCAAGTCTTAATCATCAATCAATATCCTAATTCCTACATACCAATAAGGCAATAACCCAATCAGTAATCACAAAAAAAATAATTTTAGGAATCAATCAATTCTGGTTTAGGCTTCTTTTGAGCTGGATAATGTGCCTCTAAGATTCATCTATTTAAATTTACTCAAGGTGAGGCTATCAGAAATTTTACCATGAGATACACTTGGGTGGGTGGATCATGAGATGGCCCAGATGGAGCCTGGAGGGTGGAGGCGTTTTCAATCTGGCGAAGGAGGGCTGTGCGTGAAGAGTTGAAGAGAAGAGAAGATAGGGATTTTTTAAAAGGGGGCCACTTATATTTGTAATTTTAAAATTTTTAATTATATAAGTAATTTAAAAAAAAAAATATTTGAAAGGGGGGGCCATGGCCCCCCTCCCCTATAACATGGCTCCGTCCCTTAATAAATCCTTCAATTATTCTTGGAAGAGTGATGAGAATGTTTGTCAAGAACGTGATGTCATTGATAATGACTTCACCATCTTATAAAGTAAAGGATAAAGACACTCCTGTCTGATTGAACTTACTTTAAAAAATTACTATGATTATTAAATCTATTTAACAATTTTGCAATTTTTTAAAAAATTCATTATATCTCTTAAATTTTATTAAAATAATTGTAAAACATGTGAGATATATAAAATATATGAATCAATCATATATTGTTCGTAGGGACCTAATTTAAACTTTATATTTGACCTAAATTAATTAAAATTGATAAAATAATAATTCAAGATAATTATAATAAATTATTGATTTGAATTGTGTTTTATTGATTCATGTTAAATTTAAAAGTTGAGTTGTGATATGTTAACAATATTGTTCATGTCTCATATGGTCCATCAAATATTTATTTAATTTAAATTTTATAATTCTAAAACTTGTTAATTTTTAATGAGATAAAATAAATCATGTAACTTTTACCTTAATTATATATAGAGACGTGGCCAATTGGTGATTTTTTACTCAATAAAGAAAATTTTATTTTATTAATTTTTATTTTTATATATAAATAATCTCAAAAAGTATGCCCTTACCAATTTAAAATTTTTAAATTAAAGTCACAATTTAAAAATTATTTTTCTTTTAATTATCTAAGCTACACATAATTAATTAATACGTCTCTTGAGATGGTCTTTGCTACGTAAAACCTCACCTATTCAGACAATGATGGGATGTTTTGGTCCAATTTCTAAGATTGTGCTGCTTCTGCTTTGCCTAGTTATATTCTTGCTCTTGCTGCTGGACACTGGCAAAGCTTTCTCATACCATAATGAACAAATCAAAACTTACATCATTCACTTGGATCATTCCCAAAAGCCTGATTCCTCTCAACACACCATGAATGGCATATCGACGAATCCTGACTTCATTGTTGAACTCTCCTCCTCGTGATGATGATAATGAAGCTCTCCTCTATTCTTATGAACATGTCCTACACGGCTTCAGTGCCAGGCTCACCAAGTCTCAGCTCTCTGAAATGCAGAACTCTCCTGCTCATATTGCCAGTCAGAAGGACTCCGTCAAGGTAGCCACCACCCACATGTTGAAAATTCTTGTTTTTAGAAACACACAAATCTAACACAATCAAGGATATATCATCATCATCATCATAACTCAGTCTGAAATTTCGCAATGAAGCAGGGTCTGGAGAGGTTCGATAGTACGCAGCCTTACCTTTACATAGTAGAGAGGCTGTTTTCGGTGGACCCGTATGCAAATGAGATAATATAAGAATGATGTGGTATACAGAAACAATAAAAAATAAAAAAAAGATAGGGAATACCTGAAGGAGGATAGGTCTGCAAGAACCTAGTATTATATACAGTCCATCCCTCTTTGCCACTCACCAAGTAAGGGGATTAGGTAACTAGAACAGTTAATCTTTTACTCTTATCCGATCACGCCAAACTTTTCTATTCTAAGCAACTACGTCATTAAGGGCTAACTCTGACATATCCGCCTTGATCACTTCCCGCCAATTCTTGTACGGCCTCCCTCTCCTCCACTTATAGTCACTAAGTGTTATGCCCTCACAGCTCCATACCGGAGCATCGGAGGGCCTCCTCCTCTCATGCTCATACCACCGAAACCTAGTCTCTCTCAACTTGTCTACAAAGCTGGCTACTCGTCTCTCTCTCACCACCCAGTTCCTAACTTTATCTCTCCTGAAAAAACCACACATCCACCTAAGCATACGCGTTTCTGCTACCAACAACTGTCTTATATGCCTACGTTTAGTAGGCCAGCACTCCATCCCTTATAACATGGTTAGACGAATCACCGTTTTATAAAACTTCCCCTTAAATTTTAAAGAAATCTTCTTGTCACATAAAACCCCTGATGCACTTCGCCATTTGGTCCAGCCTGATCTAATACGATGTACAATATCAGCATCGATATTATCATCACTTTGAATGACAGACCCGAGATACTTAAAACTCGTCATCTGTGGTATGATGTCGGTACCAATTGCAACTGCCACCTCATGCTCCACTTGGTTTCCTGAAAAGTTATATTCTAAATACTCCGTCTTAAACCTGCTCATCTTAAAACCTTTCGATTATAACGCTTCTCTCCAGCAGCCTAACTTGGCATTGACTCCTTCCTTGGTCTCATCCACTAGGACAATATCGTCTGCAAATAACATACACCAAGGTACCTCTCCTTGAATATGTTTGGTAATCTCATCTAACACTAATGTGAGCAACAAAGTATTAAGCAACCATTTCACCACAATAGCTTAAGCTGTTGTGTGAGGTCAACTCAATTGGTTTTATATATTCTCTAACACACCCCCTCAAGTGAAAGCCCTTTGGGCTTGAAACTTGCACAGGCCTACTTTACCTTGTGCTTAATTTTAATTAGAATAGGTAGGTGGTAGGATTTGAACTCATGACCGTTTGGTCATAGAGGCTCTGATACCATATTAAGCAACCATTTCACCACAATAGCTTAAGCTGTTGTGTGAGGTCAACTCAATTGGTTTTATATATTCTCTAACACAAAGGACTTAATGTTGATCCTTGGTGGAGACCCATACTGACAGAGAACGCTTCCGTGTCCCCACCTACCGCCCTAACACAAGTTAATGCGTCTTCATACATATCCCTAATTACTTTAATACAGATGATAGGAATGCCCTTAGCTTCCAAACATCTCCATAAGAGGTCTCTAGGGACCCTATCATACGCCTTCTCCAAGTCAAAAAAACTATATGCAAATCCCGTTTTTGTTCCCTGTAGGATTCCATAAGTCTACGGAGTAGATGTATTGCTTCTGTTGTGGACCTACCAAGCATAAATTTGAATTAGTTGATCGATACAGAAGCAACCATCCAGATCCTCTTCTCGATTACCTTCTCCCACAGCTTCATGGTATGACTTATTAGTTTGATGCCTCTATAGTTGTGACAATGTTGGATATCTCCTTTGGCTTTGTATAAGGGGATTAACCTACTTAATCTCCATTCATCCGGCATTTTGGCTAACTCTAAAATCACATTGAAGAGTTGAACTAAACATGTAATACCGACAACTCCTATTCGTTTCCATACCTCTATAGGGATCTCGTCTAGCCCTACGGCCCTACCGCTCCGCATCTCTCTCAATACCTTTGTAATTTCACCCCTCGTAATCCTTACCCATATGCCCCTATCATGAGCATGCCCTGACATAGAGGGTTCTCCTAACTCTATGTTGCCCACTAACTCTTCGTTATACAGACCATGGAAGTATCTCTACCATCTCCTCTTGATGGCTTGGGGCTCTGTGAGTACCTGTCCGACTTCATCACGTATACAACAAACTTGGTTGAAATCATTCGCACCATGTGCCTTATCACGTGCTAGCTTGAAAATCTTTTGTGCTCCACTAAACGTATCCAAGTCCCTGTACATCATCGCATATGCTTCCCCTCTAGCCACTGCGATAGTTTTCTTAGCCTTCCGTTTTGCCAATCTATACCTTACTCTGTTAATTTCCCTGTTCGCCTCCATTAGACTATCTATAAGATCTTTAAAAGCTCTCTTCTTTGCCTTAACCGTCCCCTGGACCTCGTCTGACCACCACCAACCTTCCATCCGCCCGCCTCCTTGCCCTTTAGGGGCCCCTCTGGATACCCCTAGGAGATTGGTAGCCGTTGCACGCACTACAAATGTTATCCTCTCCCACATCAGGTTCGTATCCCCACGCACAGACCATGTTGCATTTGACTGAACCTGTGCCCTAAATTGTTCCATCTTGGCCCCTCTTAGTCTCCACCACTTAATTCTAAGATAATGCGGGGTCAAAGACTGTGATCTCCATCCTTTAATCCCAAAATCAAGAACTAAAAATTTATGTTGAGTCGATATGCATGCAGCCGACAGTATTTTGCAATCCTTGCACCATGATCTGGCACCTCTCTTGACAAGAAGATAATTTATCTGTGTCTTGGAGGTGCTATTCTGAAAAGTTATCAAGTGCGCTACATTTTTCTGAAAAAGGGAATTAGCGATAA